>SJYX01002354.1:47537-63449 GCA_006410675.1 Oreotragus oreotragus | reverse complement strand
GGGGCGGGGTGGGCGGGTGGGGGCGGGGTGGGCGGGTATATATTCCGGAGCGCCGGTCGGAGAGCTGTGAACGCCGCACAGACTCGCCGGAACTTCGCCCTTGGGCATCTGCTGGCTGGTGGGTGCGCGCCCCTCTGCGGTCCCTGTGGCTCGGCCAGCGCGGGCTTCGGGCCGGACGCTCGCGGCCTCGCGGCGGTTTCGGGTCCCCGGCTGGGAAGGGGCGGTGTCTGGGGCCTGCGTTTCCACCCTCGCTTTTGTTCCTTGATCGAGGCTTGCTTTTCTGCTCGCTTCCCTGGTGCGTTTGTAGCTTCTTGGTTGGGTTGGGGCTAGCAGTTTCCAACCGACCCCAGAGGACATTAGTTAAAAGGAAACGCCTGAGAAAATCGTCTTAAAGATGACTTTTGTGAGGGTACGCGGACGGGCTATTGATAACTGGCGCCTTCGGCGTGGTTCTCATTTCTTGTTAAATTGGGATTCTTGGCCGCAGAATCCAAGGGGTCGGTTCTTGCTTTCCCAGCCCTGCTGCTTACCAGTGAGGCTGTTTTGTGTAGGTGTGGGCCGTTGGGGACACTAAAGTGACATTTAAAAACTCCCTGAAAAGTTTCTTGATCCTTGGAGCACCTCCTTATCCCCTGTGCTTAAAGTCCCTTGAACTTGTTTCGGTTCTTTGACAAGAAAAGTTTGATTAAAAGGAAACGCCTGAGAAAATCGTCTTAAAGATGACTTTTGTGAGGGTACGCGGACGGGCTATTGATAACTGGCGCCTTCGGCGTGGTTCTCATTTCTTGTTAAATTGGGATTCTTGGCCGCAGAATCCAAGGGGTCGGTTCTTGCTTTCCCAGCCCTGCTGCTTACCAGTGAGGCTGTTTTGTGTAGGTGTGGGCCGTTGGGGACACTAAAGTGACATTTAAAAACTCCCTGAAAAGTTTCTTGATCCTTGGAGCACCTCCTTATCCCCTGTGCTTAAAGTCCCTTGAACTTGTTTCGGTTCTTTGACAAGAAAAGTTTGACTCCCCCCACCCCCACCCCAAAGTGCTCCATCTTGATCGGCCTGACTGCCCAAGATACCTTCTCCTTGAAATATCTCTCTAGTTTTTACATGCATGTTACCTGGTTAGCATTTTTGTGGATAGATGTTTTTCTTCAAAAGGTGTCTCTAATGTCCCGGTGGGGAAAGCATTGAATTGAACACTTCAAGTTGGTATATGGTACCCGTGAGCTTTGAAGCCTTCTTTCAGGACTTGTTTGGCCAGGGTAGACCTCTGAGAGTCAGAGGGTGGGAGCAGTGCAGACTCCACTGACTGCATCTTGAATTTTGCTCACTTGAAACCTGGGGTTGGAGAATTAATCTGGGAATCTTGTCACAGTGTTCTGAAATAGCTTCTCTTCTGCAGATTTCTTCTTTCTTCAGCAAGAAAGATGGCATCTGTTGCAGTTGAACCACAGCTGGTATGATTTATAAATAGACGGACGATTCTTGATTCCTTTCCCCACCAGCCCTGTTTTGTAGACGTTAACTCCTCCCTCCCTCTTGGTTACAGAGTGTGGTGAGCAGGGTGGCCAACCTCCCCTTGGTGAGCTCCACGTATGATCTGGTCTCCTCGGCTTACATCAGTACAAAGGATCAGTATCCTTACTTGAAGTCTCTGTGTGAGATGGCAGAGAAGGGCATGAAGACCATCACTTCTGTGGCTGTGACCAGCACGCTGCCAATCATCCAAAAGTTAGAGCCACAAAGTGAGTTTTCATTTTGGCCTCAAAATTTAGTCCCATATAGTCATTGCGAGTGAGCCCAAAGCGGGTTTGAATAATGAAGGCTAGCCTTATGCCCTGAGCTTTCATCAGTCAGGGAATCCTCAGCCTTTCCTGAGACACATACTGCCTTTTCTGAGAACTGCCAGGTGATGCTCATTATTAAAGAAGACTTGCTTCAGAGCAATGGCCAATATGATATTAAAAAAAAAGAAATTCTCCAGAGATGTTTCTGGGTTGGTAAGTGAAATCCAACGGGGAATCAGTGAGTAAACTGAAATAACTGACTTCCTTGGGACTATACAGTATATCTGAACTGCTTTAAAAATAAATCAGTGTACAAATTGCCCACTTAAAGTGTACCATTTAGTGGCTTTTAGTATATTCACAGTGTTGTTTGGGCATCACCATGATAAATTTTAGAACACTTTCCTCTCTCCAGAAAGAAACCTTATACCACTTTCTATTTGGATGAGGAAGAAGTCCTGGAAATGAAAGTGGTAATGGTTGCACAATGTTATGAATGAACAATATTGTGAGTCCCAGTGAATTGTACACCTAAAAATTGTTTAAATGGTGAAGTTTGTTTTGTATATTTTACCACTTTTTTTTTTAAAAAGAGAAACCTTATTCTCAATCACTCCACCAACCCCTCCCCTTCCCCAACCTTAGGCAACTACTGTTTTCTCTTTATAGATTTGCATATCCTAGACATGTAATATAAATGGAACCATAAAACATGTGGTCTTTTGTGACTGGCTATTTTCCATTTAGCATAATGTTTCCAAATTTCATCCAAATTGTAGCATCATCTCAGTATTTCATTTCTTTTTAATGTGGAATAATTTAATATTCTGTTGTGTGGATATATCATTTTCATGCATCAGTTGATGTTTGGGTTGCTTCTAACTTTTGCCTATCATGAGCAATGAATGCTAATGCAAACATTTGTACACAGGTTTTTGTGTGGACATATGTTCTTTCATATATATACCTAGGAGTGGAATTTTCAGTTTCTCCACATTTATTATCTGCTTTGGAATAAGGGGTTAAATCATTCTCTCACATTATTACATCATGGATTTTTAGGATTATGGGGAGCCTTTTAGAAATCAGCTTTCCAACTCTGCTGCTCCTCAAATGTTGGGCATTGGTGGGGAGCTTGGACTAAACTCTGGGTCTTGTTAGGGAGATCCAGGGTGCTGTTAGCACACTGTTTCCTGGTGATAACCTCAAATATACTGCCACCTACTGAATTAAGTGTAGGCAGAGGTTAGACTTGGAGAAGGCGATGGCACCCCACTCCAGTACTCTTGCCTGGAAAATCCCATGGACGGAGGGCCTGGTGGGCTGCAGTCCATGGAGTCGTGAAGAGTCGGACACGACTGAGCGACTTCCCTTTCACTTTTCACTTTCATGCATTGGAGAAGGAAATGGCAACCCACTCCAGTGTTCTTGCTTGGAGAATCCCAGGGACGGGGGAGCCTGGTGGGCTGCTGTCTATGGAGTCGCACAGAGTCGGACACGACTGAAGTGACTTAGCAGCAGCAGCAGCAGAGATTAGACTAGCATGGAAATGCTAATTTTGAGGGTTTTCAGATACCTCATTCCCTGAATGAGGATTCAGGTGAAGCCTGGCTTCTTTTAACCTTAGGGGACAACTGATGAGGAAGAGGCTTCCTGGCCACCTTCCTTCTTGGCTTGTCACTGCCTCAGCTTGCTGCTCCCCCACCCCACCGCACACACACATTATTTCCCTGTCATTAGAAGGAAGCTGCTGGAAACCTGGCAAGGATCTCCTTTCTGAACTGGAGAAACCAGACAAAGCATTGTGTGGTAGATTAAAATAAATATTTTTTGCTGTTTTTCCATAGTAAGAATAAAGGTTCAAGTCATGTGTTCACTCTTACCAGACTATTAACATTTTCACCATTTGTGATTCTTCTAGTTGCTGTTGCCAATACCTATGCCTGTAAGGGGCTAGACAGGATTGAGGAGAAGCTGCCTATTCTGAATCAGCCAACAAACCAGGTGAGCTTGGGACAAGAGTGCTGAGGCTTGCCACCTCACATTTTTTAAGTTTAATCTGTTTAACACAGACTGTTTCAGGCCACAAATAGGCAGTACTTAATTGTTCCAACCTTGAATATATTTTTGAAAGAGTAATGACCACTCTCTTACTTCCTGAACTGTTGTGAGGTTGTCTTAAGAAGCAGAGACGAGGTATCCACCTTTGGGGCAGACTTTAGTCTGATCTCTGTTAAATTTGTGGCTTCATCTCTGCAGGTGAAATTGCTTCCTTAAATCACTGAGTCTTATGTGGTATTGGATAAATGCAGAGGTGATGAATAGAACCTTTTCTTACTTGGAATCTGAGAGCACAGCCAGTAGAATGGGGAGCCTGGTACATCTGCCTGTGTGTCAGCCTGAGGTAGTGTGCATGGTACCTGTGTCTCTGCTTACAGGCATGTATGAGGGGCTCAGTAGAAGCATGTCAATGGAAAATGCCATTTTTCTCTAGAGTCCCACTTGTGCCTCACTACAGGTTCATCTAGTTTAAAACAAAGAAAGAAAAAACCTCGACAAGTCTTTTATCCATTTCCCTCTTTTGGTCTTCCGACAACCTTTGAGTGGTGGCAGGTAGGGCATTTATACCTGTTAAGAAAATTGAGGCTCATCAACTCTTAGTTACTTGTCCAAGACCCACAACTAGAAAGTGAAAGGGCCAGATTCATCCTTTAACTTTTCAACTGTGCTGCCTTAGTTAAGACCTTTCTATAGGTATCTGTGCCCATGTTTCTCACCAGCCAGATGGCCTGCTTTTTTTCCCCATAGGTTGTGGCCAGTGCCAAAGGGGCTATGACTGGGGCAAAAGATGCTGTGACGACGACTGTGACCGGGGCCAAGGATTCTGTGGCCAGCACAATCACTGGGGTGGTGGACAGGACCAAGGGAGCTGTGACTGGGAGTGTGGAGAAGACCAAGTCCGTGGTCAGTGGCAGCATTAACACAGTCCTAGAAAGTCGGATGATGAAGCTGATGAGCAGTGGAGTAGAAAATGCACTCACCAAATCGGAGCTGCTGGTAGACCAGTACCTCCCTCTTACTAAGGATGAATTAGGTAATTGGATTTTTGCCTTGAAATAATGTTTTGTATCTTTCCTTTTCTGCTACGCCATGCAGCTTATGGGATTTCAGTTCCCTGGCCAAGAATTGAACCCGGGCCTTGGCAGTGAAAGTCCAGAACCCTAACTACTAGGTCACCAAGGAACTTATTCCAGTGTTTTATATCTTAGAGCAATTTTTCTAAGCAGCTTCATTGAGATATACTTTTATATACCAAAAAAATTCACCTGTTTTCCTTCTGCATTTTTGGTTGCATGAGCCTCACCCTGATCCAGTTGTACAATATTTTGATCACCCCCAAAGAGTAAAGCTCATGATCTTTCATGCCTGTTGACAGTCAGTCTCCATTCCCCCATCCCACCCCCACTGTCCACATGTGTGGGTTTTCAGTTGCTCAGTTGTGTCCAGTGCTTTGTGACCCCATGGGCTGTAGCCCATTAGGTTCCTCTGTCAATGGGATTTTCTAGGCAAGAATACTGGAGTGGGTTGCCCTTCCCTTCTCCAGGGAATCTTCCCAACCGAGGGATCAAACCCTGGTCTCCTGCATGGCAGGCAGATTCTTTTGTACATGGTAACTTTTGAAACTTCCAGAGAAATACTTTCTACAAATGGATTGCCCTTTGTGGGCTACTATCTGGGATTATTAAATATTTAGTGCTTACTGTGTGTTAGGGAAGACACTCTGGTGGGAAGAGACCTGTGTCGATGACATGTCACAGTGACGTGTTTTGGGTTGCTAAGCCCAACAGCAGATAGGAGCCATCTTGGGCAAAGGGGTGCGTAATTACCGGATGGGTGGGTGGAATCAACAAAGACAAGATCCAAGTTAAGAGTTTAGGCCTTGTCACTTAGAGCACTTAGAGCTATGATCCCTAAGGCTTCCTTTTTTTTCCCCCCTTCTTTACAACTTCAGAAAAAGAAGCCAAAAAAGTGGAAGGATTCGATATGGTTCAGAAGCCGAGTTACTATGTTAGACTGGGATCTCTGTCCACCAAGCTGCGCTCACGGGCCTACCAGCAGGCCCTCTGCAGGATTGAAGAAGCTAAGCAAAGAGGCCAGGAGACCATTTCTCAACTCCATTCCACCGTCAACCTGGTGAGTACAACTTCGTTTAAAGGTAGCTGGGAGTTCATTTATCTCCGGGATTAGGATAAATGTAATCATAAAATCCAAGAATTTTAATATTACCTTATGAACAATCCAGTAGAAAAATGGGCCAAGAGTATATAGAAAACTCACAGGAAAGGAAGTATATAATTAGCTGAATACCTGAAGCGGTGTTAATCTTACTCTGAGTGGTCAGATTACTGATTTCCTTTCCTGTCTAGTGGCATTTGCAAAGCTAGATTCTGTGGGCAATGGTGTAGAGGAGAGGTGTACTTGTGTTTTTGCACGTCTGGAGGATTCAAGGGAAAGAGGAAAGTTAGAGACACACCTGTGCCTGGAGCGGCTTTTCTTCTAGAAATGTATATTCATTCAGAGTTGTAAAAGAGTGTAAACAATGCACATCAACTAATAGGCTGATTACACTGACGCATCACAAGAGACTACTACTACTACTGCCAAGTTACAGAACTGCATGCATCACTCAGCCGTTAGAAACCAGTTTACTCTTGGAAGGGGAAGTAGGTGGCTGGCAACAGGGAAGAGGAAGCTTCAGTTCCTTTCTCTTTCATAATTTTATATTATACACACGGTAAATTTCAGTTGCCCTCAGTTGCCGTACCTGTGTTAAACCGGAGGGAAATTGGAGATAGTGGTTTAATAAATAGGAGGCAGTAGAGCCCTATGGCAGCTTGGCTGACTTACACATCTAGAGGAAGCTTCAGTTCCTTTCTCTTTCATAATTTTATATTATACACACGGTAAATTTCAGTTGCCCTCAGTTGCCGTACCTGTGTTAAACCAGAGGGAAATTGGAGATAGTGGTTTAATAAATAGGAGGCAGTAGAGCCCTGTGGCAGCTTGGCTGACTTACACATACTGATAACGAGTAACAGTGCTCTTGGGCTTCTCTGGTGGCTCAGATGGAAAAGAATCTGCAATGCAGGAGACTCAGGTTCAATGTCTGGGTTGGGACTATCCCCTGGAGTAGGGAATGGCAACCCACTCTAGTATTCTTGCCTGGAGAATCCCATGGACAGAGGAACCTAGCAGGCGACAGTCCACCGGGTCCCAAATAATCCAACACAGTTGAGCAACCAACACAGGGCAGAACAGAACAGTGCTATCTCTGGTATGCTATCAGAGATAGCCACAATGCTATCAAAGATATCTCCTTAAATACCAAGAATTTCTGTAAGAATTGATGATGGTTGGTTTACATCATAGACCTGAGAACAGGCTAATATATTAACAGTTGGTTCTTTGTCTTCTTCCAACATGTTCTAGATTGAACTTGCCAGGAAGAATGTGCATAATGCCAACCAGAAAATTCAGGATGCTCAGGATAAGCTCTATCTGTCCTGGCTGGAATGGAAGAGAAGCATCGGCTACGATGATACAGATGAATCCCACTGTGCCGAGGTGAGACAGCTGGGACCGGGTCATCCACTACAAATTGTGTAGAAATTCTTACCGGTCATCTCAGTGTTCTTATTATTCCTCTTAGAATATTCTTCTCTAGCAATGGCACCCCACCCCAGTACTCTTGCCTGGAAAATCCAATGGACGGAGTAGCCTGGTGGGCTGCAGTCCATGGGGTCGCTAACAGTCGGACAGACTGAGCGACTTCACTTTCACTTTTCTCTTTCATGCATTGGAGAAGGAAATGGCAACCCACTCCAGTATTCTTGCCTGGAGAATCCCAGGGATGGGGGAGCCTGGTGGGCTGCCATCTATGGGGTCACACAGAGTCGGACACGACTGAAGTGACTTAGCAGCAGCAGCAGCAAAAGTTGAACAATACGGGATACATAAGTTGCTTATTATATGATAGAAGCAAAAATGTGCAGTAACTTTAACAACTTACAGATAGGTATATTGCCCCAATCAGGACACAGCTACCTGAGAAACAGGCATTTCCCTCATAAAAGGTACAAGCTAAGTGAATACAGGTATCTTTACTGCCACAGTGGGTTTTTTTGATAGTATAAATAGAGTTGCTATGAGAATGCTTTGTAGGAAGGGTACTAACTCAACCTTGGAGTGAGGATGGGTGAGTCAGATGGTTTGCTGGAAGAGATAAGTGGTCAGTTGAGACCTAAGGAGTGAATAAACTAGGTGAAAGGGCATTAAAGGGGTGAATGTTCCAGACAGAAAAAATATCATATTGTGGTCCTAGAAAGTGGTTCTTTATCTTCTAAAAGCTAATATACACTTGCCCTTGAGAGTAACATTAGTCATTTGTTTATATCATATCTCACTTGAAGAAAGAACATTCCAGTTGCCCTACTAATGTGGAGGGTATTTTCCTTCTGTCCGGTCTCCCCTGTTACGTTCCTTCTGCTTAAGACCATGAACTTCGAAGACTCAGCAGTAGTTCAAATCCCAGCTCAGCCATTTTCCAGCTGTTTTCTGGGGCATAGCTCATGTTCTACCTGTGCTGTGCCTAGTCACTCAGTCATGTCCAACTCTGCAACCCCATGGACTGTAGCCCACCAGGCTCCTCCGTCCACGGGGATTCTCCAGGCAAGAATACTGAAGTGGCCATGCCCTCCTCCAGTTTCCAACCCAGGGATCGAACCCAGGTCTCCCACATTGCCGGAGTATTCTTTACTGTCTGAGCCACAAGGGAAGCCCAAGAATACTAGAGTGGGTAGCCTATCCCGTCTCCAGGGGATCTTCCCCACCCAGAAATCAAACCAGAGTCTCCTGCATTGCAGGCAGATTCTTCACCAGCTGAGCTGCCTGGGAAGCTCTTATGTTCTGCCTATGAAATGTGAAATAATACTGCCACACTCAGGGATGTTGTGAGAATTTTAAAAAGTTAAAGAATCCACCTGTGTGGTGTATATATCCCAGCTGAATGTAGGTGAACTAAGTCACACATACCACTGTTGAACCCACAGCTCATTCTTAAACTTGTCTCACTTGCAGCACATTGAATCACGTACTCTTGCTCTTGCCCGGAACCTGACTCAGCAGCTCCAGACCACGTGCCACACCCTCCTGTCCAACATCCAGGGGTTACCACAGAACGTTCAAGATCGGGCCAACCACTTGGGGGTGATGGCTGGTGACATCTACTCTGTGTTTCGCAATGCTGCCTCCTTTAAAGAAGTGTCTGATGGCCTCCTCACTTCCAGCAAGGGGCAGCTGCAGAAAATGAAGGAGTCTTTAGATGATGTGATGGATTATCTTGTTAACAACACACCCCTCAACTGGCTGGTAGGTCCCTTTTATCCCCAGGTGACCGAGTCTGAGAGTGCTTAGGCCCCAGGTACAGCCAGGATGCCTGGCAGGCGGAGTAGAAAACACCCTAAACCCGTCCCTGTCAGCAATGCACAGGGCAGCCAGCCAGATGACAGCTCCTCTTGAGCTGACACACCTGCTAGACAGCTCTGAAGTAGGCAGGCAGCTAATGAGGCAAAAAGGTCTCCACTTCAGTCATTTCCAACTGGCATAAAAGCTATAAAGTTTCTGCATTAGTGCATAAGTTCTGTTACTTACTTGGCTGGAATAAGAGTGGTCAGAGCCTGTCCAGAAGTCGCCCATGTTTCAGGGCGTTTATGGCCTCATTCTTTTGCTACTTACTGTTGCTGTCTTGTTTGTACTGAATAAAAACCCCTTCATGTAGGCTGTTGTATGAATTGGGGTCTGCTCTGAGCAGGCCTCAACTCTGGTTTGTCTCACATTGCATGCTTGTGTACCCTGGGTTTTTTATTTTTTCATAAAGAAGTGCCTCCTTTGAATTCAATAAAATTCACTGCAGAATAGATCGGTTTTATGCTATGTGTTACGTGTGCTTTTTGTGTGGCATTCTTGGAACTGCTTTGCCTCCTTGACAGGGTTTTGAATACATATGAATTCAAATGGCCTGGGGGCAGGGGGCAGTTAGTATAAACATTGGAAAACTAATGATAAAAATGGAATGTTTGATAACAAAAGTTAATGTTCCTTTAAGAATGGTATTAGGTGGTGGTGGTTCCTTTCATTTGACTGTTTACTGGAACCCTGAAAGTGTGTTTTTAAACCAGTAGAAGGAGGTACATAAGTACATAAGTACCTGACTGCTTTGCTGAAAAGAAATCAGCTGAGAGGAAGCACATGAGTGACTGCGTCAGTCTCATGTAAAAGTAGCAGCATTTCTTGCTAAGGGGCCATCTCACATGTAAGGAATGAGATTGTTCACTGTCCAGTCCCAGCTGGACTTAATGTACCATGTTGTCACTTTGGTAGAAAGGCACTAACCTCAGTGGTGGGTGAGGTACCTTTAGAAGACCACGTGAAGATAATTAGAAAAAGGAAGACTTTGAACCCCCTGTAGAAAGGAGTTCCTACTACCTCCTGCCTAGGGTGTTCAGGCTTCTAATTCCCTTAGCGTGGGTTGATTATGTAGAAAATATAGACCTCCTCATAACAAAGCTGCAGTATGCCAAACCTTTTCCAAAAAAGCCAATCTTAGAACTTGTGAAATAGAGCTAAATACTGAAGGCCTGACCTGCCCTTCAGCAGAACCGAAGTCTAAGTCAAAACTTGTCTCCTTTTTCTGCCCTGCTTTGCCCCGTCTCCCCATGAAAACAAGGAAGCAGCATACAGCTTTATGTGCACTTAAGTGAATGAGCTCTCAAACCTTACTAAGTTAGAGAACTAATTTTTTTCCCCTTGAGGTAATGCCGGGAGTCAGTAGACATGTAAGCTCAGTTGGAGCCCTGAGATACTTGAAGTGAAGGAGCTTCTGGTTTCTGGAAATGTGGATTGTCATGATCGATGGGCTTCCAGGGTGGAGCCAATCCATGCCCTCGCCTGCCTGTCCCTAGTGAGTGGCTTTTCTAGAGAATCTACCTCTTAAAATTTTTTTTCTTTTTTAGTCCAAATTGGACAGGACCCTGCTATCATTTGCCTCAGAACTCCACGGGTGGTATTTTATGGCTGATTGTGATTGGTCGGAAAGTTCATATATTGGAAAGTTCATATACTACAGCTGTAACCCTGAGATACTTGAAGTGAAGGAGCTTCTGGTTTCTGGAAATGTGGATTGTCATGATCGATGGGCTTCCAGGGTGGAGCCAATCCATGCCCTCGCCTGCCTGTCCCTAGTGAGTGGCTTTTCTAGAGAATCTACCTCTTAAAATTTTTTTTCTTTTTTAGTCCAAATTGGACAGGACCCTGCTATCATTTGCCTCAGAACTCCACGGGTGGTATTTTATGGCTGATTGTGATTGGTCGGAAAGTTCATATATTGGAAAGTTCATATACTACAGCTGTACACAGGCTTCCTTATACGGAAGGTAAACTTTCTGGTTCCCCTTCATAAGAGTAATAGTACCTACTGAAATGCCTATGAAAAGGAGACAGATCTCAAAGCTGTTCTAAGTGAGCAAGACAGAGCATAAAGCAGACTTCTCTTAGCTTCTGGAAGAACACCACCGGCTTTGCTTTTGCCACGAGCACACTGACATGGTTTTGTCTGTCTGACTTTGTGTCTCAACTTTGTGCCTACATGCGTGTCATTTTGTTGTCTACATGTCTCAAAATGCATGGTGTCCTTGCTTTATTGTTGGATAAACTAGCAGTTTTAGTTTAACAGGCTTTTCCCCAAGGAGGACAATTATTTTGAGGGGGAAAAAACCCGACTAAGCCTAGATGGTACAGAAAAAAACCTGAATGAACATTTTGGCCAACCCAGTATCTTCTCCCATTCAACAGGCTGCTTTTTAATTTTGTTGAAAGTTTCCTTCACTATGCAAAAGCTTATTAGTTTGATTTGGTCCCCATTTGTTTACTTTTGCTTTTGTTGTCATTGCCTAAAGAGACAGATCAAAGAAAGTAAGTAATATTAAGACTCATGTCAAGGAAACACAGGCATGTGTGTTAGTCACTCAGTCGTGTCTGACTCCTTGCGACCCACAGAGGCTCCTCCATCCGTGGAATTCTCCAGACAAGAACACTGGAGTGGGTTGCCACTTCCTTCTTCAGGGGACCTTCCCTACCAAGGGATCGAACCTGCGTCTCCTGCATTGCAGGCAGACTCTTTACATCTGAGCCACAATTCTTTTGTCTTTTTCAAAATCAGTCTGTTTTCCTGACTCTGTGTCATGTTTATGAGCACTGCATGTACATACACGTTTACCAGCAAGTAAAATTCCCCCAGATGCTGTTTTTATTTCTGTAGTAGCCCCACCTGCAGTGCCACCTTCTGGAAAATTATCTTAGCAAATACCAAGGAGGGCTGTGAATGAGTGCTGCCCTCTTACGGTTGTATGGCGAACAACCTGCAAAAATGATGTCACTCCCTGGCACCCTGGCACGGTCACTTGGTTTTCTTGAATGTCTTTGCAGGGAGGGACTGTTATTATCTCATTTGTTACAGAGTAAGCATATTATTCTGAGTTTGGTCCCAGAATGCCTGATGAGCAAGTCTCTTCATACTCCTTCCAAACGATAAGTTTTTTATGTCAGTGAAAAGGAATTTATTTTATAAATCTGCAAAGCGATTTCTCTTGTGTCACGTTTCTGAAAACTCTTGTGTCACGTTTCTGAAAACCCTATGAAGATGGTCAAGCACAACCACTACGTTCTTTTTTTTTTTTAATTAAAAATTTTTTTGGCTGCTCCATATGGGGGAGGGATCTTAGTGGGATCTTAGTTCCCTGACTAGGGATCAAGCCTGAGCCCCCTGCATTGGAAGCACAGTGTCTTAGCCACTGGACCACCAGGGCGGTCCCAACCACCACATTTTAAATTAAACTCACCAAATAAACTTGATAGACTATGGCTACCTCTTTACTCCCCAACCCTTTTCTTTCCCAAGCCCACCGAATAGGTTTTGGTGATGGTCAAAAATAATGAAAAGCAGATACTCTGACTCATTCTGGATATATGGAAGGTGAATTATTCATATGGTTCTCCCAAACATCTCACGGACTAGAGCCCCCGTTTTTGGTGGTGGTGGAGGCTTTTCTCCTAACCCACAAGTGTGGAATCTCCAATCTTCTGCAAAGAACTCTACCTTTGGCCAGTAGTTCCTGATCTGTAGGTGACTTTGGAGGTTTATGTATGTGACAGGGTGGTATTTAAGAAACTAAAGAGAATTAAAGCTACTATTTATTGAGTACCTTTTACAAGCTAGGCCCATACAATCTTTACTCCTCACTTGGCAACACAATCAATTAGGAATTTTCCTCACGTGACAGGTGAGAAAACCGAGATTGAAAAGAGACAAGTGGCAGAGTAGGGATTTAGTCCAATGTGTTACTGATGTCAAAGTGCTTGTTTTTTGTATTCTAGCAATCTAGCCTCTGATAGGAGAAGACTCCTGCTTGCTCAGGACTCAAAAAATCCCTCTCTACTTTTTTGTGTTGTAGCTTCCTGTTCTATTCTACATTTATTAAAACTACTGATAGTAGATATTAAAATATACATTTAATAGAAATAGATCGGAAGAGAGAGCTGAGCAAGGTACATCTTTTAACTTAAAAAGAATAAAATTGCACTTGTTCACTTGCCTGGCTGATGCCCAGCATCAGTTTATCAATGTTGTCCTCAGTGTATCAGTGTTGCTAGCTTTTGTGGGTGTCAGGTTGGGTATAATCTTGGCAAAGTGAAAATTCATGATCTTCCCATACAGCCTCAGGAATAAATAATGGAAGTCTTTTTACCTCAGTCTGGACTATCCTCTGAGCACCTGGGTTTTTAGGGAAAAGTGCAGAAAGGGCCACAGACAGCCAGGTAAGAGACCCAATAAAAAGATTCTCTCTCCATGTATTTTTAAAAACTTTTAAAAACTATTGTGGCAAAATATACATAACATGGGGCTTCCCAGGTAGTGCTAGTGGTAAAGAACCTGCCGGCCAATGCATAAGATATAAAAGATTTGAGTTCAGCTGCTGGGTCAGGAAGATTCCCTGGAAGAGGGCACGGCAACCCGCTCCAGTGTTCTTGCCTGCAGAATTCCATGGACAGAGGACCCTGGTGGGCTAAAGGGTCTATAGGGTTGCACAGAGTCGGACACAACTGAAGTGACTTAGCGCGCATGCATACATACCATCAAGTTTACCATNCCCTGGAAGAGGGCACGGCAACCCGCTCCAGTGTTCTTGCCTGCAGAATTCCATGGACAGAGGACCCTGGTGGGCTAAAGGGTCTATTGGGTTGCACAGAGTCGGACACAACTGAAGTGACTTAGCGTGCATGCATACATACCATCAAGTTTACCATCTTAGCTATTAAGTTCATTGGTATTGAGTACATTTGCAGTGTTCTGCAGCCATCACCACTACCCATTTCCAGCACTATATCATTATCCCAAGCATAAAGATTGTACCTATTAGGTGCTAACTCCTCATTCTCCCTTCCATCTGTTTTTTGATGGGTTTTTGTTGTTAGTTATTTTGTCTCCATTAGGTAATCAGCTAGTTTTTTTCCTCTGCTATCAAGATTTGGCCTTTAGTAGCAAAGAGTCGGACACGACTGAGCGATTGAACTGAACTGAACTTATTATATCTTTTCTGTTTCTAGTCATCTGTTAATAAAGAAATACTACTTTGCTTATCATAATTGTATGTAAAGTAAGAGTTAATCGAACTTATCCCTAAAAGCATTCTCTCTGCAGACAAGAGCTAAGGCTTTGTGATGGCTGTTTTAACTATTCAAAACCTTTTGCTTCTTCAGTTCCTAGACATTTTCCAAACTGTTTATAGTATTGGAAATCAGAACATGGAAAAGTGGAGTATTATTGTTTTTAAGAGAATAATAGATGAATAACCAGAAATGCTTCATAACTTGTAATTTCAAAAGCTTTCATTTCATAGCAGACAAGAGCTAAGGCTTTGTGATGGCTGTTTTAACTATTCAAAACCTTTTGCTTCTTCAGTTCCTAGACATTTTCCAAACTGTTTATAGTATTGGAAATCAGAACATGGAAAAGTGGAGTATTATTGTTTTTAAGAGAATAATAGATGAATAACCAGAAATGCTTCATAACTTGTAATTTCAAAAGCTTTCATTTCATATGTTCTGCCACTAGTTGGTTTCCTTTTAAAGAGATGTTTCTTAGTTATAATATGAATGAATTGTGGGGCTAAGACTATAAACATCTTCAAGAAAGCGTAGTTATCGAGAAAGTAAAGTTCCTATATTAATTTGTGTTTCTAAGAGCTCACCTGGAATTGACCGCTCATTTCTTTAGTGTTTGGTTTACTATCCAAGATTTTTTTTTTTACAGGTACTTGATTTCAGTATCACAGACTTCACATCTGAGACTGATGAAATTCCAGATATTATAGCTTTGGAAGAGGAGGATGGACCAAATCATTCTCATGCTAATGGCCCTGAGCCTTCTCAGGGCAAAATGTTGAATAACTAACAAGAAAAATCTCCATTTGCTGAATACGCAGTTTGTGTCACATTAAACTTCATGTTTGCTTGTGTTCATTAGGGATTAATTGTTATGGGTTAATCTCTTTTTTTGACTACTTGGTCTTAATTATAACGAAACCCTGATTGACCCAATCTTTTGTAACAGATTCTAGTTCTGCATTATATATTATTTTATATAATTCTTCAAAGTTTAATCATCAAAATGCATATAATAAAAAATGGGCTCTTGAATCAGTGTGTTTTTTTTTTTTTTCGAACTGATATATTGGACTGTTTTCTTTTCCTCCTCGGATTCATTCCCGTTTCTTCTGGTAACAGCACCTTTATGTCTTTTGGCGGGGGGGAGAAGGGATTGTCTCAGTGGGTCTGTTAGTCAAGGATTGTTTTGCTTTCCCTGGCCTGGGGGTAGGCATATGAGTAACCACAGGTCAAATGAGAGGAAACATGTCAGGATGGGTAGGGGCTCAGACTCTGGGCTCTAATCTTGGCCCTGTCACTTATTAGCTATAAGACCTTAAACTTAGTTTTTCTGTACCTCAATTTCCTCATCTG
>SJYX01002354.1:0-40831 GCA_006410675.1 Oreotragus oreotragus | reverse complement strand
TTCTTGCTATTTCAGGTAGAAAAGAAGCTGATTTGAAGAAGTTCCCATTGACTAAAAATGGAACAATCTGAACTTCAATAAGAATAATTGCAGTAGATTGAATATTTGATGGTGTTCACATTTGATGGGATTTAAAAATATCATTATATACATACACAACCTAATAACCTAATTGGTCACTTTTGGGGGATGATAGCAAACCAACTCATTATCTTGAAAACTGGTAAATAAAATGAAAGAATCAAGAATTTATTCTTCTTTATGTCTTCACTCCTAGGTAAACAAATAGTAAATGAGGGAAAACGTCTCTCATAAAAGTATTCCTATTCCTTTTGACAAATGAAAAAGAAATTGGTATCTTAGTTGGGACTGCTATCACCAATTACCTTAGACTAAGTGTTTGAAACAACAGATACTTACTTCCCACAGTTCTGGAAGCTGGAAGTCTGAGATCAGGGTGCAGCAGAGTCACCTTTTGGTGAAGGCCCTTCTGGGTTGCAGAGAGTTGGCTTCTTGGTGTATCATCATGTAGTGGGAAGAGCAGAGACAGGAAGCAAACCCTCTTGTAGTTCCATTCATGAGGGCTTCACCCTTATGACTGCATCTAATCCTAATTGCATTCCAAAGACCCAACCTTCTAATACTATCACATTGAGCAACAGGGTTTCAACATACAAATTTTTGGCAGGGGGACACAAACATTCAGCCCATAACAAACAGTAAATTAGAATTTCAACATTTTGCAGTCATCTGTGAATTATGGATCTAGGCACTTAGCATTAATGCCTGTCACTGGTATAAACAGATATTGCGTACTTTCTGATGAAGAAGCCTACTCCAATCATCATCTAGTCTTACCAAAGGCATCATACATGAATCTGGTCAATCCTCTGCAGCCAGGTGTCAATTTGAAGGAAATACAGAGGACAGGGACAGTGGGACATGTTGAACTGTATCATGAGGATGCAATCAGTGAAATCCAGACCAGGGAAAGTTATTCAGGTCAAGTAGCCCTGGTTCTTCAACAGATTACCTGTAAGAAAAAGGGGAGGGGAAATGAAAAAAAAAAAAAACATGCAATTAAATTATGTTATTGAAAACAGGGATTTTCCTGGGTGTTCAGTAGCTAGGACTCTATGCTTCCCAATGCAGAGAGCCTGGGTTCTCTTCCTGGTCAAGGAACTAGATCTCACATGCTGCAGCTGAGACCAGGTGTAGCCAAAGAATTAAAAATAAAAGGACTTGCAAAATTAAAAAAAAAACTGTATTATTAAAAACAAACAAAAAAAATACATGCATCCAACTTTCAGTAGCCAGAACATGGAGGCAACCTAAATGTCCATTTACAGGGGAATGGACAAAGAAGATGTAGTACATATATACAATGGAATATTACTCAGCCATAAAAAAGAACAATATATGCCATTTGCAGCAACAAGGATGGACCTAGAGATTGTCATATTAAGTAAGTCAGATGCAGACAAATACCATATGATATCACTTATATATGGAATCAAAAAAAAAAGGGTACAAACGACCTTATTTACAGAACAGAAGTAGACTCACAGATTTAGAAAACAAACATAGTTACCAGGGGATAAGGGAGGGAGGAATAAACTGGGAGATTGGGATTGAAATATACACACTATTATATATAAAATTAAGTGAAAAGTGACAGTGAAAGTTTGTCACTAAGTCGTGTCCGACTCTTTGTGACCTCATAGTCTGTAGCCCACTAGGCTCCTCTGTCCATGGGATTTCCCAGGCAAGAAAACTGAGTGGGTTGCCATTTCCATCTCCAGTGGAACTTCTGGACCCATGGATCAAACCTGCATCTCCTGCTGGAGCCACAAGGGAAGCCCTTATATATAAAATAGGTAGTAATAAAAACCTGTTGTATAGCAAGAGGGAACTCTATTCAATAATCTGTAATGGCCTATATGAGAAAAGAATCTAAGAAAAACAATGGATATAAGTATATGTGTAACTGAATCACTTAGCTGAATATCTGATTACACAACAATGTAAATCAACTATAATCCAATAAAAATTTAAAACTCCAGAAAGACTCGTTTTAAAAAAAGGCAAGACAAATTTAAAAAAGCAAGACTAAACTGTAGTGTCTAGGGAAGAAAGCACAAACTATAAGAAAATGCTGCTGCTGTTGCTAAGTCGCGTCAGTCGTGTCCAACTCTCTGCGACCCCATAGATGGCAGCCCACCAGGCTGTGCTGTCCCTGGGATTCTCCAGGCAAGAACACTGGAGTGGGTTGCCATTGCCTTCTCCATAAGAAAATGCTAGGAAGTTATTATTTAAAAAATGAGGATAGTGGTTACTTTTTAGGAAAGAAGTTTCTGGAATAGATGGAAAACTTTTATTTCTCCTTCGATTTATGAGGATGTTCACCTATAAAAATACATTAAACTATTTTAAAAAAGTAAATTGGACTGCCTGGGATATAAATCTTGAGTGAAGTGGCACATGGGCCTGCCATTTCCTGAGCCTTATTAATATTTGGCCTTTCCATTTTTTATATATGCTATTCAATATCCCCCCAATAAAATTCCTCCAGAGTCATTTTTGCTGCCTGCAACAAAAGAACACTAATTGATTTAAGTGGCTTTGGCAAGTTACCACTAGTAGTGAGGTGCATATATGTAACTTTTCGGAGAAATTTCATTGATAAGACATGGACTGGCAGCTTGAAAGCGACTGAGGCCAAAGGAATTTTTTTTTTAATTGATGGATGATATTAACAGCGTGTTTATATACTGAGGGGAGAACTGATGATGCAGGACAGAGTAGAGGAGAAATACTGGCAAATTCCTTGAGTGTGAGAAAAGGAATACAGCATATCAAATGAGTGAGAGGCTTGGTCTTAGGTAGCTACGCCCCGAATCACCCAGATTAACAAAACAAGGAAGACTATATGGGCATAGATATAGGCCGACTGTTAAATTGTTGATGGAGGTTCTTTTTGGAAAGCACCTATTAACTAAGAAGAAAGTTCATCATTGAGAGTGAGGAGGAAGAAGGTACTGGAAGATTAAGAGAGGAAGAATATATGTATAATTGTATGGAGAGTGAGATTTGGGGAAAATAGTAGGCTGGAGAGGGCAGGCCTAAGAGTCTACTTCAGTTATCATGAATTTTGGATGACACCAGGCATCATGATTGCATTAAACTGCTAAACTTCAGGTATGGAGTGGGCAGAGAACTGATTCAATAGCGATTTGTTTTCTGCCAGATAAATTTGGCAAAGAGAAGCGGGCTAGGTGCTGAGAAGAGGTCAAGAAACTGAGAGGCCAGGGCATTGGAAAGGTCAATACATGGACAATGAAATCATCAAAAAATTATTACGGAAGTAACGTTGGAGAGAGAGAATTAAGTGCGAAATTTCAGAACGAGGTCCAGCAACCTGGAGATCTTATACTTGACCTCCACAAGGAAGAGTTGTGGGTGACCGCATACATTTCAAATAAGCTGGTGGTTTTAGTGAGGCAATAATGGCTAAACTGGTGATAAGAAATAAGTAGGATACCCACCCCATTTCCAGGTCTGGTTGTATTGATAAACGGCATGTAGAGGAGAAAGCAATCATCCATTGACAGGGCTGCAGGGGAAAGGTATATGCGTAGGGGAGAGCCAGATTTATTAAAGGAGCTGAAAGGAACATTCAGCACTTTAGGGCATAGAAGATTTTATTAATAATAGACCCGACGCTATAGCTGAGAATGCCTTTTCTACTACACTGAATAACGGCCTGTGGTTTTTATCTGACGTAGTAGGCATATACGAGCGAAAGGAAACACGGAGATCAGACAAAAAGTCAGAAAGCGCGAAGCCGAACAATGCCGCGCTAAAGCCTGCAAGCGCGAAAAAGTCCCCCAGCCCCGCAAAGCCTTGTGGGTCTTGTTGTTCCCCGCCGGTCTTGCGCGGAAAAGACCGAGGGGAGGGCGCATTGCATGGCGGGAGATATAATCCTCCCAGGGCGGCCGTCCTGCCCCGAGAGCCGGGCGGCGTCTTCCGGAAGCGCGGGACGCTCGGTTTGTGGTGTCTTCGCTCTGGCCGCTGTGCGGTACTACAGTTAGAGGTTCTATTTTCCCGAGACTTTAGAACTTCAGGCTACTTGAGGCCATCTGAGGCGAAATGGCTCCGAACGAGAGAGGATCAAGTGTTGGCAGTGGAGGGGCCGCCGCCACCTTAGGCTGCCCTTAGAGAAGAAGCCGGAGGGGCCCTCTCAGTCCTTGGAGCCTGTGCTTTCTTCCTTTGCCGGGCCCTGCCTACCGCGAAGATGAGATCGGCCTGGGTCACTTCTTTCGAAAAGGCGCGTCTGTGGATGTACCTGCAGGCGCTCGGCTTCGAGCCTTGTCTGGCGACCATAGCCTGTGGAAATACCGTGTCTCACACGCACTTCGGAGTGTAAGGAGGACGGGGCTGGCGGCGGGGGTGTCTGAGGCTGGTTACGTCGGCGCAGCCCGCCCTGTTGCGGAGCGGCGGGCTGATAATGTGGTCGGTTACTGTGGCCCGGCGCTGGCTACAGAGCCTTGGCTCCTAGCGGCAGCGGACCTGGTGGCAGAGACTGTCCGTTATGGAACCTAGCCGGGGGCGCTTTGTAGGGAGTAGAGTCTGCAGTTGGGGCGAAACTGCAGGGGGCGCTTAGTCCTGGTTTGGTCGTGAAGCTGGTTGCTCTGTGAAGTCGGGGGCGGGGGTGCGATTTGGTAACGGAGAGCCACCGCCTTCCATTGTATAGAAACGCCGTTAGGACTCAAGGGGGCCTTGTAAAGTAGTTGCTCTTTATACTTTTTACTTTTTGGATTAGACAGAAGCATGCCACAGAATGATGCTAAAGCTGAAACTCCAGTACTTTGGCCACCTCATGCGAAGAGTTGACTCACTGGAAAAGACTCTGATAGGGATTGGGGGCAGGAGGAGAAGGGGACGACCGAGGATGAGATGGCTGGATGGCATCACGGACTCGATGGACGTGAGTCTGAGTGAACTCCGGAGTTGGTGACGAACAGGGAGGCCTGGCGTGCTGCGATTCATGGGGTCGCAAAGAGTCAGACACGACTGAGCGACTGAACTGAACTGATGCCACAGTTAGCAAAAAACCAGTGAAGAGTGGTACTAAGATGAAAAGTAAAAGCTCCTTCCTACTCTGCTACAAATGTTACAGTCTCATTATAAAAAGAAACTTTGTTTATATTTCTGTGTCAGCAACTTTACACAGCATTACCTTTCCCACTGAAGGCCAAGGAAAATTTGGGATACTAGGCTATTTCCTGTTCTCAATCTTCTTGACTTTTGTAATTACATTATTTCCATCCTTCTTGTGACAGTATTTAAATAATGTGCTTAGTCCTCTATTTCTTGATGTATTAATCTTAAAAATATCTCTTGATTTCCCGCTAAGTAATTTCACAATGAAGGTAACTTTTTCTTTATATGAAAATTAGTTCACCTACACTTACCTACCCTCTTTTGCCTTCTCCCTTTTCTTGACTTTTTCAGTTGTATTAAAATTGTTTTAGTGTCAAGGTTTAGAGACTCCTAACCTCTCTGCGCCTTAGTTTCCTCATCAGTAAAATGGGTGTAGGGCTTCCCTGGTGGCTCAGTGGTAAAGAACCTGCCTGCCAATGTAAGAGACACTGGTTGGAACCCTGGGTGGGAAAGATCCCCTGGAGAAGGAAATGGCAACCCACTCCAGCCTTCTTGCCTGGAGAATCCCATGGACAGAGGAGCCTGGCAGGACTTCAGTTGGTGGGACACAAGTGAGCACCTGCTATCAAGGGTTAGAGCTGTAATTATAATAAGTTTTGCTTGGGAACTATTTGTTTAGAAGTTACTACTATTTATATATAGAAATGCTTTGTCTAGCCTAAAAATTGACAACCAGTGGGTAGCATTTATCAAGTTGTGATTCTGTATTAATAAATGTTCAATTTATATCACATGATTTGCTGCCCCAAAGTAAGGCAGAGAAGTTTAAATCTTCTTGAGGCCTCCACTGAGAATGATTCCCATTGTCACTGTATCCTCTCTATTGTTTTGGCAATCTTAGTTTTTTCTCTGCTCTGGTTTATACAATTGCAGTCTGCTTTCTGCCTTTAAAAATTAACTAAAATCAGTCAAGTTTTGGTTCAGTGATCTTTTTTTTTTTTTTTCCCAACATTGTCATAGATTTCCACCCCCCGCCTCCCCCACCAGATCTTTAGAGTCATCTCAGTTGGTTAGTGGAAGGGATCTACTCTTTTGAAACAGATATCCCCTTTAAAATTCTTTAAGCATGAATATGGCATCAAATTTGCTTTAAAATTTAAAAAAATTTTGATTCACTTAGTTGATTCACACACGCACACGCACACATCAGTTCAGTCCAGTCACTCAGTCGTGTTTAACTCTTTGTGACCCCATGGACTGCAGCACTCCAGGCTTCCCTATCCATCACCAACTCCTGGAGCCTGCTCAAACTCATGTCCATCGAGCCGGTGATGCCATCCAGCCATCTCATCCTCTGTAGTCCCCTTCTCCTCCTGCCTTCAATCTTTCCCAGTATCAGGGTCAGGGTCAGATCTTCACATCAGGTGGCCAGAGTACTGGAGTTTCAGCTTTAGTATCAGTCCTTTCAATGAATATTCAGGACTGATTTCCTTTAGGATTGACTTGTTTGATCTCCATGCCATCCAAGGGACTCTCAAGAGTCTTCTCCAACACCACAGTTCAAAAGCATCAATTCTTTGCTGCTTAGCTTTCTTTATAGTCCAACTCTCACATTCATACATGACTGCTGGAAAAACCCATAGTTTTGACTAGACGTAACTTTGTTGGCAAAATAATGTATTTGCTTTTTAATATGCACGTGCGTGCGTGCGTGCGTGCACACACACACAGAGAGAGAGAGAGAGAGAAGGAGAGAGGGAGAGAGGGAGAGAGAGGCTGTGCTGTGTGTATCATGCAGCATGCAGAGATCATAGTTTCCTGGCCAGGGGTTGAACTCACACCCTGTGCAGTGGGGTGTAGAGTCATAACCATTGGACCATCAGAGAAGTCCCACATTTACTTATATATGTTGGTGCAAAATTTTATGTGTTTCTAGTTTCTGTGAGCATGTAATTGCATAGTCACTTTGCTTGTAAAGTTAAATGTACACTTAACATGATCAGGTAATTCCATTCCTAGATATTTGCCCCAGAGATTTGCATTTTGGAAAAATCATGCTGGTTGCATTACAGAGAATGGATTAGAGGGAGAATCAAGGCTTTGCAGTTAGGTGGACCTAAACTACAGAAGGCAGTGGGAATGGAAAGAAAAGGTGATTCATTCACTTGTTTACTCAACAGATATTAATTGAACACAGTGTTGGACCTGGGTATACAGTGGTGAACAGAGCAAACATAAACTTTTCCCTTATAAAATTTTAGTATAGTGGGTGAGCAAACCTTCCTTTAAAGGTTATCTTTTTAAAAATTAGAAGTGTTGAAGAGAACAGGGTACTATGTGAAAAAAAAACAAAAACAGGTTTGAGAGATGATAAGGAGGTAGGAACTTTATTTGTATTTTTTTTTTTTTTTTTTTTGAGGAATAGAAACATTCCAAGGATAAGAGTTGTTTGACAAAAAGTTAAGCATGGGAATTTTAATGTTAATGTTTTTCCAACTCAGAAAGTTTATTTCAGGAAAATAGCTTTATGTGTTCACAGAGGTACTTAGATCTATTTGTCATGTCATCTGTATTATGAGGAAAATCAAACTACTTTCTAATGTTGTTGAGATTAAATAAAATACTTCATATTAAAGCTGCAAGTACAGTTACTAACTTCATATGACTGGTGGAGATCAGCTGAGTTACTGCTTGTCAAAGGCTTAGTTAAAATAATACCTGACCAATACAGTCAATAAATTTTAAGTCTTTTATTGTCAGAAAATGTTGGTTGGTATCGCATCATCACTTATCTTAGCCATGGTTTTCTCTTCGCCTAATTAGACTTTCCTTTTCTTTTTGTAGAATGTGTTCATTGAAATAAAGTTCTGCCAGTTTTCTATTTGATCTATATTTTCAGAACCAAAATATAAAAACTTGCATGTGTTTCTTAATTGGTTATAAATGCATACATGAAATAGAAAAATTAATTTGTTTTAACCTCTTGAACAGAATGAAAACTACTAATCTGTGTCAAACTCTTACACAGCTTTTTGTGATACTGTTTTATTAACCTTTTCTTTTTTCCTGTCTTTATTTCCTTTTAAACCATAGGAACATGTTTGACAAGCTGAACCGTGATGCCTTTCACATAGTTTCTTATTTTTTGTTTCAAACACTTGACAAGTCTCTCACCAAAGAAGTTTTCAAGTGAGTAAAAGTTATTTTATTTTATTTTTGTAAGGGACTTAAAAAAGGGATTATGACTTGATATAGTGAGAATTTCAACTTTGGCTTTCAACTATTATTTTGAATGTATGTTATAAAAATTAGATTTGGGTCTTACAGATTTAGTACTTAACCTTTATTAATCTGTGTCCTTTTTTGCAGTACTTGAATTCATGGTAGATTTCATAAGTATTATGGATTTTATTTTATACATATATAATTCCTAACTTCTTCATAGTCTTAATTATTAGAATAATTAATTGATACTAATCTAGCCATGCACTTAATTTTGTTTTGATTTTTGTTGTTAATTACCTCTTTACTCCTTTTTTTATAGACAATATTGTTTGTTTTGTCTGTTTTTATTTCCTAAAATCTCTGTAAATCATTATTATTTTTGTCATAATATATAGAAGTATCAAGTGCTATAGACAAAGATCATTCCTATTAAGTTTAGCCTAATGTCCTATACTGTTGTATATTAAATAGTATAAGCAGAGATAAAAATGTGAATAATCACTAACC
This sequence comes from Oreotragus oreotragus, assembly GCA_006410675.1. NCBI lineage: Eukaryota > Metazoa > Chordata > Mammalia > Artiodactyla > Bovidae > Oreotragus > Oreotragus oreotragus. Next base: position 31,936 of record SJYX01002354.1, on the reverse strand, counting down.
TTGATTCCAAGTTATTTTGCAGGTGATTTGGGTTTCATCTGTCATAAAAAAGTTCGAATTTGTTTTAATATTTATGTTGTATCATCATTATCTTAAATAGTAAGTCATTGTTTTTATTTATGATAATTTAATAGTCATGCCTTCAGTTAAAGTTTTGAGTGACCAAGAGTACAAGTATATTTGAAGCATATTTTGGAAATCCCTATCACTATATTATGGGCTTCCCTGGTGGTTCAGCAGTAAAGGGTCTGACTGCAATACAGGAGACAGGGATTCAATCCCTGGGTTGAGAAGATCCCCTGGAGGAGGGCATGGCAGCCCACTCCAGTATTCTTGCCTAGAGAATCCATGGACAAAGGAGCCTGGTGGGCTATAGTCCAGAGGGTTGTAAAGAGTCAGACACAACTGAAGCAACTTAGCAGGCATTCAGGCATCACTGTTATAGGGCTTCCCCTGCTCAGATAAAAATAGATTTTTGGATTTTTTTTCCTCATTATAAGCAAAATAGAGTTTATTTAAAGCAATTCAGCAAATACAGAAAAAGTTAAAGAAGTAAAAGTCATTCTTAAACCCAACTAGAGAATATCACTGTTGTTATTCCAGCCTTTTAAACTTTTTTCTATGCATACTTAATTTTTTTTCTGTGAATACACAAGGTAATGTTATGCTATAGAAATATGAAAAATATGGGGCCCTCAGCAAATAATTATGCCTCAGAATAAAAATTTAGATAAAACTCATTATCAGTGGGAAACAATAGGCAAATTTTAAAATCTATTATTCTTTACTAAAACTGAATTTTTAATAATTTTATATCTTGTTTGTCCACAGAACAGTAGCACCTACTGACTGTGATATGGGTTATCCCTAGGGGTCATGATCTCTTAGGCCATTCTTCTTGTGCTTTTCATATGTAACCATTTATGTTTCTCTCTTTTGCCCCAGGCTTAACATACTAATTTATTTACACTGTTTTATATGTTAGCCTAGTAAATTCATTGAGCATGTTGTCTTCTTTAACTGATTTTCAGTAATTTTAATAGTGATTCATTCCTATATTCATCTCTATGTATTCATTGATTATTCACACTAAACAGAGTTTAACCCTATAGATGTTTATAAGGAAAAAGCCCTAATTTCTTACAGGTTGGTCTCTCTTTAGTTGACTATTATGAATGTTAGCCTTCAGTTCAGTTCAGTCATGCAGTCGTGTCTGACTCTTTATGACCCCATGGAATACAGCATGCCAGGCTTCCCTGTCCATCACCAACTCCCAGAGCCTGCTCAAACTCATGTCCATCGAGTCAGTAATGCCATCCAACTATCTTGTCCTCTGTCGTCCCCTTCTCTTCCTGCCTTCAATCTTTCCCAGCATCAGGGTCTTTTCCAATGAGTCAGTTCTTTGCATCACGTGGCCAAAGTATAGGAGTTTCAGCTTCAGCATCAGTCCTTCCAATGAATATTCAGGACTGATTTCCTTTAGGATTGACTGGTTTGATCTCTTTGCAGTCTAAGGGACTCTCAAGAGTCTTCTCCAACACCACAGTTCAAAAGCATCAATTCTTTGGTACTCAGCTTTCTTTGTAGTCCAACTCTCACATCCGTACATGACTATTGGAAAAACTATAGCTTTGACTGGATGGCCGTTTGTTGGCAAAGTAATGTCTCTGCTTTTTAATATGCTGTCTAAGTTGGTCATAGCTTTTCTTTCAAGGAGCAGTGTCTTTTAATTTCATGGCTGTAGTAACTATCTGCAGTGATTTTGGAGCCCAAGAAAATAAAGTCTGTCACTGTTTCCATTGTTTCCCCATCTATTTGCCATGAAGTGGTGGGACTGGATGCTATGATCTTTGTTTTCTGAATGTTGAGTTTTTGCCAACAGTGTTAGCCTTGATTTAGCCATAATGTTTCTAGTGAGTGAAAGTCACTCAGTGGTGTCTGACTCTTTGCAACCCATGAACTGTAGTCCATGGAATTCTCCAGGCAAGAATACTGAAGTGGGTAGCCATTCCCTTCTCCAGGGGATCTTCCCAGTCCAGGGATCAAACCCAGGTCTCCCACGTTGCAGGTGGATTCTTTACCAGCTAAGCCACCAAGGAAGCCCATGCATACTAGAGTGGGTAGCCTATCCCTTTTTCAGTGGATCTTCCTGACCCAGGAATTGAACCAGGATCTCCTGCATTGTAGGCAGATTCTTTATCAGCTGAGCTAGGAGATAAATTTGCTATTTTAAAGTTTTGCTGAGTTTGGTTTTTTGTTCATAATTCTAATTTTTATTTTTATTTTAAAGACATTGTTGGCCTCCATTTGATCAAAAACGTGACGTTGAATTCCGAAAACTTCTCTGTGAATGGTTAAAAAAGATTTCTGTAAGTATTCTCTTTCTAAAAGATGCAAACTTTTGAGCAGTTGAAAACTGAAATTTTTTGTCTGGCTTTATTGAGGTACATTAATTTTTTTAAAGGTGAAAGCTTCTTAATGCTTTTATGGTAACAGTATAAATAAGGAATATCAGAATAATATTTTCTGGTGGTTTTGATTGGGACTCTGTTTCTGGGAAACCAGTTTTTTGACTAAGTGCCTTGGAAATAGGTTTTTGAGTTCCTAGGAATTTATATAACAGTTTTTGTTTAAAGAAATAATTTTGACTATAGCTTATTTTAGCTTGTGTCCCCAAATAGTATCAATAATTGTGACTTTAATTTTTAATTACTTTTTGTGACTGAGTCTACCAAGAGCTTAGAAAGATTCAAGAATTTAACTTGTGGTTCAAATGTAATAATTCTGATAAATCCTGTTGTGCTTTAAAAACAGTATGATGTAAATATAAAGGTTATCATTGATAATGTCTTCAAATTGTCTTATTTCTTTTTAATCATAGGCCGAATGTGGAAGTAGCTTTCCTCAAGTTGTTGGTTCACTATTTCTATTTCCGGTTGGTCCTAAGTTTATTCATGTAATGTATCACTTTGCAAGATTTGTTGCAGTAAAATATATAAAAACCCATTCTAAAAGTAAGTTAAGCTTATGGTAAGATTTTTTTTTTTTCTCTTTGATTCTTGGTTTTTATTATTTCTTATAATTTGTAAATCATCAAGAGAGTTTAATAAAATAAGGTAAGATAAAGATATTATTTTATCTCAACAGGCAAATAGTTAATGTTTTATTGGAACTGCAGTTTGAAATCCTGTCATAATGAACATAAGTAGCAATGCGGATTATTATGTTCTGATACAGGGTTGGGGAACATTTTCTATGTGAGATCTGACAGTGAATATTTTACACTTTGTGGACCACATAAGAGTCTCTGTCACATACATCTTTCTGTGAATTAAAAAAAAATTTTTTTTTAATACAACTCCTTAAAAATGTAGAAAGCAGGCATAGTTTGCTGACCTCACAGAAATGGGCCAGGTTAGACCTACAGGTTCAGAGAAGGCAATGGCACCCCACTCCAGTACTTTTGCCTGGAAAATCCCATGGACAGAGGAGTGTGGTAGGCTGCAGTCCATAGGGTCGCAGAGTCGGACAAGACTAAGTGACTTCACTTTCCCTTTTCACTTTCATGCATTGGAGAAGGAAATGGCAACCCACTCCAGTGTTCTTGCCTGGAGAATCCCAGGGATGGTGGAGCCTGGTAGGCTGCCGTCTATGGGGTCGCATAGAGTCAGACACAACTGAAGCGACTTAGCAGCAGCAGCAGACCTACATGTTATAGTTTGCCTATACTGTATTGTATTAAATGTTGTATTGAATTTGTTAGAGATTTAGTTTGACTACTGGCAATGTGTTGGTATATTTTGGTTTGAAATTGTGTTTTAAAGGGATTTGATCTAATTGCTAAATCTTAGAAACAAAATACTGGATTTTGACGCTAAGACTTAATGCCATTTGTAGCTTATTAAATATGCTGCTCTGTTTAATTAAGCTATGCTCATAAAACATGGTAGGAAAAAGATGAAAACATTGGTGCAGTATAATCCCATCTTCCAGTTTCTAGAGATAACCACTGCTGACTTTCTGATTTCTTTTAGGTGTTTTGTTGTTGTTGTTGTTGTTTTTTAGTGTCATATTGTACATTTTAATTATTTTGAGTAATACATTCTCATAATTCAAAATTTAGAAAGTGGAAAGTGTCTTCCACTTCTGTCTAGTGATATCTATAGCGGTGCTATCTATAATCTAGGTTACCTGGATTCCCTTTTGAGAAGCAGCCATTGGAATCAGTAATTCTGGCAAATATGTATATATTCTTTTTAAACCCTAAATGGTGACAGTTTTCAGTCTTGTGTTTTTTATGTAACAGTGTATATTGGAGATCATCACATATCAGTTCATTGATCTTATTCTTTTTCTCTCTTTGGAACTGGGTATTTGAATGGGTGTGTCATAGTGTATTTAATCACACATTTGTTCTGACAGACACTTGGCTTTTTCCCCCCCTAATATTTTGCTATAAAAACAATGGTACAATGACAAACTTTATACGTATATCATTTTGTGTGTGTTCAAAGTATATATTGTGTTTGTGCATATGTGTATTTGTGTTAGTGTGTGTATATATATATATGTACAGTATCTTTTTTCTAGTTTATCTTCTCTGCATGGTTTTTTAAAACATGTACGTGTGATCTCATTTTATAAGTACTTGTATATTTTAAATTTAATGTGGCATGAGCACTTTACCAGTTTTTCTATTAGATAATCCATTTTAGTTACATGTAACCCAAACTGTTTTATATGAATCATGTGTATTTGGATTTGGCAAGAGTTTATTGTACATAAAGCTTTTAGGCATGGGTTATCTGATTGCTTATTTAAAGCAGTTTCATTTACCATATTCAGTTTATGGATGACTTCTATATCCAATAAACTCATCTCCTGTTAAATATTTAGAATTTTTGATTCTTTTTTTGTGGGTGATCTAGCATCTGGATTTGTCATGTTAAGTATGGTGTGAGGCCATTGTTTTCCAGCATATCTATCTTTATTGTATTAGCCATCTTAAAGTAGGATTTATTACATTTTATTGCACGTGAAAACCCGAACTCTAAAATGATTGGATGGATTTTTCTCAGGGTCTGCTTTGATGATTAGTAACATAGCCAAGAATTACTTGAGAAATGGAGATTGGTTTTATTTGGTTGTCTTATCCTGTTGGTCTTACTAGGAAGAAAAGTAGGCTGATGGCAGCAATGAAGGTGATGTGATCTCACCTCATCCCTTCTCATTTTCTTCCTTTGTTGTTAAAAGGTGTGTTAAGAAGTTGCTTATGTGTAACAGTGTATTTGTTCATGGATGTTTTGTGCTGTGATAATAAGAATTATTTTGGGCAGATGGATTCTAAAAATTTTTAGTTATGTGAAATAAACTTCACATAATCCTTTTTTATGTATGTTCAGTCGTTTAGTTATGTCATACTCTTTGCGACCCCATGGACCATAGTCTGCTAGGCTCTTTCTCTCCATGGAATTTTCCAGGCAAGAATACTGGAGTGGGTTGCCATTTCCTATTCCAGGTGATCTTCCTGACCCAGGGATCAAATCCTTCTCTCTTATATCTTGTGCATTGGCAGGCGGATTCTTTACCACTGTACCATCTGGGAAATCCCCAATCCTGTTTTAGTTCCCTTCTTTAAAAAACAGGTCATCCTTGCTTTTATTGAAATGAGTTGTATCTTGGTGTGTATTGTCATACCAGCTTTTAAGGAGTTGTTAGTTAAGTGAGGTTGTTAATTTCTCAACAGTCTCACGTTTTTAATATTTATTAGCTTGTAAGTCTAAGTTTGGGCTTTCCTTGTGGCTCAGATGGTGAAGAATCTGCCTGTAATGTTGGAGACCTGGGTTCGATCCCTGGGTTGGGAAGATCCCCTGGAGGAAGGCATGGCAACCCACTTGAGTATTCTTGCATGGAGAATCCCCATGGACAGAGGAGCTATAGTCCATGGGTTACAGAGTTGGACATGACTGAGCAACTAAGCACAGCACAGCACTAAGTTTTCTATATTTTATCTTCCATGTAGATTCTTCTATACGTTTTACAGAGACATTTAATGTAAAACCACAAGATCTACACATATGCCTTGCCAGATGCCTTGTAGCACGTAATAGATTTTTACAAGTTTTACAAAGAGAAGATTGTGTTACCAAAAAATATCAAGAAAATGCACAGTAAGTAATACTTTGATAGTTAGAAAATGAAAATTCCTTTCTTTTTGAACAGATGTCATCAGTATCCTTTTGGTGGCAGTAATTCATGAATACCTTAAAACCCCTTGGCAATTACCTTTTATTTTTCCATTTTAAAGCCTGAGCACTTCTGAATAAAGTACTTTAAAACTTTAGGCATGCTGTAAATGAAAGTTTAGAGAAAAGGAGGATATCAATTTTGTTCAAAAATTCAGTTTCTTCAGGTGTTTTTTCTTTTAAACATGAAAATAAAATTTTAAGCTGTAATTATAGTGCTCATTCTATGTTGTATCCTTTTTTCTCTTGATATTTTATTCTATAAATTTTTCTATATTGCTTTAATGAATTACTTTTAATGTCTACTTAGCATCTGTTGAGAAGGTATACTGGTTTCTTTAGCCATTTTATATTGTCTTATATTTATTTACATTCATCTATTCAGCACATTTTTTTTTTTTTATTTGTACTTCTGTGTGCCAGATATTGGTTATACACTGGTCCTACAGCATTAAGCAAAGAGGCAAGGTTCTTACTCCCAAGACGTAGATTATGTCTGATTTTTAATAATTATAAACAACTGTAATAAGATAGCTTTTTAAACGCTGTCTTATCTATTATGAAAGCCACAAAATCCTTTGAAATCTCCTTAAAACTGCAATGTTGCCTGCCTTAGGTAACATTTGAATTTATCCCCTAAGAATGTGAGGTAAGGATAAGAGCAGGGTAGTCTGACCTCCAGCATTTTTACCTGAAGTCAGAGTTATGATCCAAGAAGTTCTGGTTTATCTCAATAGTTCTGCCTATATGTTATATCACTCTTGTAATTCTTAAAGGGAGCCCTTTAAGACTAGCTACTGGTATGTTTGGAAGAATAGCCCTTAGAGGCCTTGAGTAAAGATATGAAATGGGAGGAAATATCAAAGTGGTCTATACTGTTGTAGTAGAATTATAGCTGTCATTTTGTATGTTCTTGTTGCAGATTGTCAGTTAAACAAGTACGAAATTTGAGATCAGAATATATGGGACTGCAAAACCAAATAAAAAAGTAAGTGACTTATAGAGCTGAAAGTTGCCTGAAGTATTAGTTTAACCTCTTGCATGTTATAGGTTAAAAAACAAACAAACAATGAGATTAGTTAAAATAACATTTCAATACCTAGTTGATAATAAGACAAAAACAGATTCCTAGTCTAGGACTAGGAATTAGAAAATTCCATAATTTTCTAATAAATTATGGTAGCTTTGAGGTTGAGTTTTATTTTTGCTTTTAATAAGAATGGTTGTTAGTGGGTGGGTTTACAAATTAATTACAGATTAATTAGCTCTTTGGATGGTAAGTTACCATTTTTTTAAATTGACTAATGAGATTATTTAATTTTTAACTAGAATGGAACCCTGTGATGACCAAAGTAATATACAAGAGAAAATTGAAAAGGTGAGACAACTTTCGAAGGGAGAAATTTAATCTTTCTTTTGTGATATGCAGTGTTTACTTACTTAACTGAACTCATGTATGTCTTTTTTTGTAACAGTGTTATAAATTTTTTTAACTCATAAGTTGCATGGACATAAAAGTATCCATAGGTGCCTTTCAGACACTTGAATATAATGGAAAAAATTAGCTTATAATCAATCAGACTAAACATATACAACACAGTTTTAAATTTGGTTAATTTAAAATCTTTCCCTCAGCAAGGAAAGTTCAGTTTGATTGTAACTTAATCAGTAATATATATCTAAGCAAAAAAATACATGATTTGAAGGAGGATAGTGGTAAGTTTGGAAGAAAAATGAGAAGTCACATTGAGACTGGCATGAGGAATCTGGCAGATATAGATGATCTGAGGCTTTCAGAGGCTGGCTTTAACAAATGTGGGATAGGAGAGTTTTCTTAGGTCTTTGTATTTGGATGAAATCTCTCTTAAGCTCTTTGTTCTTATTCTGTGGTCACCAAGCTGGTTTGAAGTATTGATTTGACTTTTTAGGCAGTTTGTCATTGGAAAAGGTGAGTGCCCTCCTCAGGATCATGAATCTGGCCCCATCACTTCATGGCAAATAGAGAGGGAAAAGCGGAAGCAGTGTCATATTTTATTTTCTTGGGCTCCAAAATCACTGCAGATGGTGACTGCAGCCATGAAATTAAAAGACACTTGCTTCTTGGAAGAACAGCTATGATAAACCTAGACAGTGTATTAAAAGTCAGAGACATTACTTTGTCAACACAGGTGTGGATAGTCAAAGCTATGGTTTTTCCAGTAGTCATGTATGGATGTGAGAGTTAGAGTATAAAGAAGGCTGAGTGCTGAAGAATTGATGCTTTTGAATTGTGGTGTTGGAGAAGACACTTGAGAGTCCCTTGGACTGCAAGGAGATCAAGTTAGTCAATCCTAAGGGAAAGCAACTCTGAATATTCATTGGAAGGACTGAAGCTGAAGCTCCAGTAATTTGACCTCCTTATGCAAAGAGCCGACTTATTGGAAAAGACCCTGATGCTGGGAAAGATTGATGGCAAAAGGAGAATGAGGTGGCATCTCTGACTCATTGGACATGAATCCAAGGAAACTCCAGGCGATAGTGAAGGACAGGGAAGCCCGGCATGCTGCAGTCCATGGAATTGCAGAGTCAGACACAACTTAGTGACTAAACAACAACAGGAAATAATTATTCATTAATTTAGTGACTATTTATCGATCATTTGCTAGACAGTCTTCTAGATGTTATGGGCTAGAGCATTGAAGAAAACAAGCAGAGTCACTTCCTTTATGGAGCTTCTAGTTCAGTGAATATGAATATTCCTGTTGTTGAATGTAGTATCTTTGATTGTAAGCTTAATAGGTTAGGTTGGTATGAAATCCATTAAGAGTTTTCATAGCAAAAAAATTTATATATTTATTTGTCTTAGTTATGGAATATAAAATCTTTAGTTGTGGCTTGTGATATCTAGCTCCCTGACCAGGAATCAAACCTAGGCCTCCTGTGTTGGGAGTGCAGACTCTTAGCCATGGGACCACCAGTGAAGTTCACAGCTATCTCTCTTGAGTTTAGGTAATATTTAGTTTCCCTGAGTCGACTTTGAGCCGTTGACAAGATAAAATTTCTAGACTTGAAAAATCTGAGACCTAGATCCTGGACATTCACCTAGATTCCTTTGTACATTCACCAAGGAAATGCCATCCTGTGAGATCTCTAGATGGCCAGCCAATGAGACTTCCTTTGTGGAACAACTTTTCTTTGTGCTTTGAGAAGACACAGACATTAACACAAATATAATTATATTTTCCCTCCTCCTCTCTACTTTTATAAATTCTTTTGAGGCATAATGACATACGTGCAAAAACATGCAAAAATCGTTGTATGTAGCTTGACAAAATTTCACAAAGAGAACACATCCATGTAACCAGCATTTAACTTAAGGAACAGAATGTTACCATCACCCCAGGAGCATTGAACCCCCTTTCATTCATGGCTGTTTCCTTCCAAGAATAAACACTATCCTCACTTCTTACACTAAAGATTTGTTTTGCCTGTTTGACCCATAAATGGGCGTGTATAAAATATATTCTTTTGTATTCAGCTTCTTTCACTTAATGCTGTTTTATCCATGCTGTTGTATGTGTTCATTCTCATTGCTGTCTAATATTCTATTTTATGAGTATAGCAAAATACACTCTTTTTACTCAAGGTAATTCTTTGGATTCATTACAGTTTTTGACTATTACAAATGAGTGCTATGAACATTCTTATAATTAATTTAATAAACATAGGTTAATACATAGTTTTTGACATTTTAACTCTTTGAAACTTGAATGACTCTTAAAAGTTGATATATGGTGTTTTCTTTTTTCTCCTGAAAATCTTTTATTCTTTTTGAAAAAAATCTCCTTTAGATTGATGGCATGTCAGAATACAGGAAATGCTAATTGCATCTTGATAATGTAAGGTTTCTTAGGTATGTTTTGCAGATCATAATGGTCTAGATTCTCCAGAGAAATTCTTTAAAGTGCTGTTGAAAGTAGTATCAGTGTTTTTAGACTGTTAAAATAGTTAATTTTGTTATCAGAAGCCATTCCAGGAATATTTCATTTGTTCCTGGGAAAGAGCATATATTTGTGTTTTACATTTCTTTAATGTATATATAGACTGATTATATGTAGACTTTAATATTTGTTTGTGTTTTCAAAGGTTCGGTCTTTGTGGACTTCAGTGAATGAAACACTTACGTTTTTGGAAAAAGAGAGAGAAGTTGTTAGTTCAGTCCTTAGTCTTGATAACAATTATACTTTAGATGGAACTAACATTGCTATCAATATTCCGAGCCTCTTACTTGATAAAATTGAGAAACAAATGTGTCAGGTAAGCATTTGATAATTAAGGAAGCTTTTGAGAAAACTCCTTTTACTTAATTATTTTATGTATTGTATATTGTTTTTCTTACAATCTTTTTCTACTGTCTTCAGAATTTGAAATGCTAATTGCATCTTGATAATGTAAGGTTTCTTAGGTATGTTTTGCAGATCATAATGGTCTAGATTCTCCAGAGAAATTCTTTAAAGTGCTGTTGAAAGTAGTATCAGTGTTTTTAGACTGTTAAAATAGTTAATTTTGTTATCAGAAGCCATTCCAGGAATATTTCATTTGTTCCTGGGAAAGAGCATATATTTGTGTTTTACATTTCTTTAATGTATATATAGACTGATTATATGTAGACTTTAATATTTGTTTGTGTTTTCAAAGGTTCGGTCTTTGTGGACTTCAGTGAATGAAACACTTACGTTTTTGGAAAAAGAGAGAGAAGTTGTTAGTTCAGTCCTTAGTCTTGATAACAATTATACTTTAGATGGAACTAACATTGCTATCAATATTCCGAGCCTCTTACTTGATAAAATTGAGAAACAAATGTGTCAGGTAAGCATTTGATAATTAAGGAAGCTTTTGAGAAAACTCCTTTTACTTAATTATTTTATGTATTGTATATTGTTTTTCTTACAATCTTTTTCTACTGTCTTCAGAATTTACTTTTGTGTGTGTGTCTGGTGAATCTTTCATAACGAGGGGTACTGTTAAGGGTGTGTATACTTATATATCTGTCAACTTTTATTAATTGTCCATAGCTTTTATGGTGCTACATCATACAGTGTAGAGAGTAGGAGGTACTTAATAGGAAGATGATATGGTACTTAATTCTTTATAAATTCTCAAAGAGAGCAATAATGATCTCTGATAGCTAAATTTCTTTTTTAAAAATTTCTTTTTAAAAACTCTCCGTTTTCTTGTTTTTCTTTGATCTTGACTCGATTATTTTAAAGTCTTTTCTTTTAGCTTTTGCGACCTCAGCATCTTTGCCCTCCTGTGGTGTTTGAGACTACTGTTTCCATTTTTCCGTTGGTTCCTTTTTTTCTGACTTTTAAGTGAATGTGTTCCCTGTTATTCCTTTAATGCTCTCGTTTCTTCCTCATGTTATAAATTCATCTGTAAATTCTTAGCCAGTTCCATATTCTCATCAGCCTCCTGTACAATAATATTACCAAATTGTTATTTCCAGTCTCTCCCCTTCAATGCAAACTGTATCAGATTTTTCCACTTGCTTATAGGACATTTACATCTGAATCACTATTTTTTTTTTCTTAGTAAATTAAAATTTATTAAGCCTTGACTTTATTGTCATGTAGGGGATATAAAGCCTTCCCAGGTGACTCAGTGGTTAAGAACCCTCCTGCCAATGCAGAAAACTTGGGTTTGATCCCTGGATTGGGAAGATCCCCTGGAAAAGGAAATGGCAACACACTCCAATATTCTTGCATGGGAAATCCCCTCGACAGAGGCGCTTGGCAGGCTACAGTCCATGGGGTTGCAAAGAGTCAGGCATAACTTGGCAATTCAACAACAACAACAAGGGGATATAAAGATAAAATATTGTGACCCTGAAGAACTTTACTGGGTAACATGTCAGGCACTTCAAATTTAGAGTACATAAAAAATTAGGATCTGTAAACACAAATTCCTATAGGAGCTAGGCAGGTAATATCATATAAATTAAGTATACTAATTGTGTGTAACAATAGGGATAAAGTAAAAAATGTTGTTGTATAGTTGCTAAGTCATGTCTGGCTCTTTTGCAACCGCATGGACTGTAGCCCACCAGGCAACTCTGTCCATGGGGTTCTCCAGGCAATTATACCAGAGCGGGTTGTCATTTCCTTCTCCAGGGGATCTTCCCGACCCAGGGATCAAACCCGTGTCTCTTGCATTGGCAAGCGGATTCTTAACCACTGAGCCACCAGGGAAGCACCAGGAAATGATGAAATCTTTTAAAAAAATATTGGTAACTAATTCACATGATTTTAAAACTTTGGAACTGTACAGGCCAAATAAAAATGTCTAAGTTTGGAATCAGTCTTTAGGGGCCCTTCAGTTTGCAACTTCTGTTAAAACGTGAATTCATGATCTTTATCTAAGCCTGATCTTTCTCCTCAATCTTTATTTTGCTTTCCATTTCTTTTATTCTAGTTTTCAACTTTTTTTACATGATACAAAAAGGTAGCATGGTGTGTTAATTCTTCCACAGTAGTTTTCTTTGGATCAGAATTATTTACATAATTTTATTTTTGTGTAGCTTTTTTTTTTCCACTCTTGTAGCCTTTTTATATATTAGTGAGAGACATAAATATGTTCTTATAGCATTCTATTATTTTAAGAATATTTAGTTCACCACTTTTTTTCCTTTCTGAATCCTTAGTTGCACATAGGAAATATTTATGAGGCTGGAAAATTGAACATCTTAACAGTTTTTTGGTTATTAAATGAAGTCTTGAAAGTAATGAAATATGAGTGTTGTCAGGCTGACCAAGCAAGACTGACAATAGACCTTCACTTCCTTGAAAAAGAGACCAGATTTCAGAGAGAAAGACTGTCAGATCTGAAGCATATGAGGTACACTATAAAGATCTTCTGTTATTTCATTTGGGGAAGAGTAGGGTGATTTTGATAATTTCTCAGCACAACTCTAGTTAACACCTCTGTAGCTTTGGCAAACAAATATGAAAATTTTACTGGTACTCAAAAACCATATGTCATCAACTCCTAGAGAGACACATGAAGTAGAAAGGAAAATTAATGTAGTTTTCTTTTGTCTGGTGTATATTACTTGCCCTGAGTGATAATTCTTAATGAAATAATTTAAGNTCCCGACCCAGGGATCAAACCCGTGTCTCTTGCATTGGCAAGCGGATTCTTAACCACTGAGCCACCAGGGAAGCACCAGGAAATGATGAAATCTTTTAAAAAAATATTGGTAACTAATTCACATGATTTTAAAACTTTGGAACTGTACAGGCCAAATAAAAATGTCTAAGTTTGGAATCAGTCTTTAGGGGCCCTTCAGTTTGCAACTTCTGTTAAAACGTGAATTCATGATCTTTATCTAAGCCTGATCTTTCTCCTCAATCTTTATTTTGCTTTCCATTTCTTTTATTCTAGTTTTCAACTTTTTTTACATGATACAAAAAGGTAGCATGGTGTGTTAATTCTTCCACAGTAGTTTTCTTTGGATCAGAATTATTTACATAATTTTATTTTTGTGTAGCTTTTTTTTTTCCACTCTTGTAGCCTTTTTATATATTAGTGAGAGACATAAATATGTTCTTATAGCATTCTATTATTTTAAGAATATTTAGTTCACCACTTTTTTTCCTTTCTGAATCCTTAGTTGCACATAGGAAATATTTATGAGGCTGGAAAATTGAACATCTTAACAGTTTTTTGGTTATTAAATGAAGTCTTGAAAGTAATGAAATATGAGTGTTGTCAGGCTGACCAAGCAAGACTGACAATAGACCTTCACTTCCTTGAAAAAGAGACCAGATTTCAGAGAGAAAGACTGTCAGATCTGAAGCATATGAGGTACACTATAAAGATATTCTGTTATTTCATTTGGGGAAGAGTAGGGTGATTTTGATAATTTCTCAGCACAACTCTAGTTAACACCTCTGTAGCTTTGGCAAACAAATATGAAAATTTTACTGGTACTCAAAAACCATATGTCATCAACTCCTAGAGAGACACATGAAGTAGAAAGGAAAATTAATGTAGTTTTCTTTTGTCTGGTGTATATTACTTGCCCTGAGTGATAATTCTTAATGAAATAATTTAAGCTTTTCTCTAGTTTCTTTTGTGGTGGTGGTGTGGTATTTAGTCACTAAGTTGTGTCTAAATGTCAGATTCTTTTGCCATCCCATGGACTGTAGCCCGCCAGGCTCCTCTGTCCTTGGGATTTCCCAGACAAGATTAGTGGAGCAGGTTGCCCTTTCTTACTCCCCGGGATCATCCTGACCCAGGGATCAAACCTGTGCCTCTTGTGCCTCTTGGATTATCAGGTGGATTCTTTATCACTGTGTCACCTGGAATGCCCCACGTATTCTTTTTTATTTTTGTTCATTTTTTCCAATTTTTAAAATTGGCTGTTAAGTTTTTTAAATTGAGGTTTTTAAAGAAGAGTTAAAGGTTCACAGCAAAACTGAGAAGTTACAGAGGTTTCCCAGATACACCACAAATTCTTATTTCAGTACTTTTTCTTAGTCCTTCTTTTTATATATTCATGTTTTGAATGAAGTTATTTTTTATTCCATCATAGGTATAAAATAACAGAAGCTCTCAAAACTATAAGACATTCTATTGTTGAAAAACAAGAAGAATGGGATAAAAAGTGGAAAGAGTTTCTTGGCTTGTCTCCTTTCAGTATAATTAAGAGTTCTACTCCAGTAAGTAATATTGACTTGCCTTTTGGAGAATAGTTTAATCTCTTGTAATCTCTTGATTTATCATGTAACAAGTAACTTAGGAATGCTGTATGTGTATATGCTTGTCATCTTTTCATCTGAGCCTACATTTGAAATATTTTGGTTTCTGTGATTTTTCTAAATACATATTAGAATATTCATCAAGGTGTTGTTATGATATGGTTAATATTTTTAGATTCAATGGATTGTGTTAAAAAGAAAATGAGACATTTCTCTTTATGCTAGGTTCTGTTACATTTGAGGCATAGTTGGAGGACAAAGTAGTCTTCTTACTCCTAATAGTGTATTCTTTAGTTTAAAACAGTTATATAATTTGTTTGGCAATTCTATCTTTATTATGGGAAAAAGAAATCATCCTTTCATAGGTTTAATTTAGTATTGTTATTATGATACTGAGTAAAGTGTGTATATTTCAAAATAACAAATTCTTTGTTTTGAGGCTGTGGATCTTTTACCGCCTATGTCTCCACTTTCGTTTGATCCTGCCTCAGAAGAAGCATATGCGAGGAGCATTCTTTTACAGTATCCTGCTTCACTTCCAGGTTGGTTTTTTACTTTTTTCCTCTTTTAAACTTGCCTCTCATTAATATTTCTCACTATAATAATAGTTCTTATATATTCTTTCATGTTTTTTTTCCCAGTTATATTTTGTGGTGAAATGCATATAGCATTTTGGTCATTGCAGTGTCCAACTCAGTGGCATTTAGTAAATTTGCAAAGGTGTGCAACCATTACCACTAGCTAATTCTGTGGATTTTTATTACCTCAAAAGAAAACTTGGTACCTATTGTGCAATCCTCATTTCCCCCTCTCCCAGACCCTGACAATGACTAACATACTTCCAGTCTCGGTGAATTTGCCTATTCTGAATATTTCATGTAAAGAACATCATATAATAAGCTTATTGTGTCTCTTTACTTGTACAGTTTTTACTTTGCACAATCTTTGTATTGTTTCCACCATTTGGCTACTGTGAGTAATGCTGCTGTTAATATTCATTTATAAGTTTTTGTGTAGAAGCCCACATTTTTTTAACATGAAAGAAGAATACCTAACCATTGCCTGTTTCTGCAGTTGAGAGTTTTGCTTTAAATGTGTATTTTTCTTTGCTAAACCATTTGAAATGTTAACATTTTACTCTTAAGTGTTTCAGCATGCACTGCCGTGAAAATAAGGACTTTTTCCTGTTTAATTGCGATTAATTTTATATTTAAAATTAATAATAGTTCTAGAATATCTCATCCAGTTTCCTCAAATACCATACCATTGTCACACCCCAAAGTTAATTTCTCTGCGGTATCTAATAGCCATTTCAGACTTAGTCTCTCCCCAGTTGTCTGCTGCTTGTGTACAAGAAGTTGTTACTGGGTTCAGTAAATGTAAGGTAGATGGGTAGAGGAATAAGTGAATAAAAAATGTTGAAATGTGTAGCCAGTGAGGAGCAGGTCACAGTGGAGTTCAGGCAGGTATTCGATCATGGCAGCAGTCAGCACAGGACTTAGGAAGAAAAGGATGGCCACAACTAGCATAGGTGCTTTGTTGAGAGTCAGGTGTATGTGAGGAGGACACTGATTGGGAAACATCGTAGACCAGAGAGCACGGGTCAAGGATGGGAGCCAGCAGGAGTGTAGATGGAAAAGACTGCACAGTCTGATGAATGAAGACTTTCAGATTCAGAGCATTATTTATGATGACAGAGTTACTTTGATAGTTCTTGACATATTTNTTTTACTTTGCACAATCTTTGTATTGTTTCCACCATTTGGCTACTGTGAGTAATGCTGCTGTTAATATTCATTTATAAGTTTTTGTGTAGAAGCCCACATTTTTTTAACATGAAAGAAGAATACCTAACCATTGCCTGTTTCTGCAGTTGAGAGTTTTGCTTTAAATGTGTATTTTTCTTTGCTAAACCATTTGAAATGTTAACATTTTACTCTTAAGTGTTTCAGCATGCACTGCCGTGAAAATAAGGACTTTTTCCTGTTTAATTGCGATTAATTTTATATTTAAAATTAATAATAGTTCTAGAATATCTCATCCAGTTTCCTCAAATACCATACCATTGTCACACCCCAAAGTTAATTTCTCTGCGGTATCTAATAGCCATTTCAGACTTAGTCTCTCCCCAGTTGTCTGCTGCTTGTGTACAAGAAGTTGTTACTGGGTTCAGTAAACGTAAGGTAGATGGGTAGAGGAATAAGTGAATAAAAAATGTTGAAATGTGTAGCCAGTGAGGAGCAGGTCACAGTGGAGTTCAGGCAGGTATTCGATCATGGCAGCAGTCAGCACAGGACTTAGGAAGAAAAGGATGGCCACAACTAGCATAGGTGCTTTGTTGAGAGTCAGGTGTATGTGAGGAGGACACTGATTGGGAAACATCGTAGACCAGAGAGCACAGGTCAAGGATGGGAGCCAGCAGGAGTGTAGATGGAAAAGACTGCACAGTCTGATGAATGAAGACTTTCAGATTCAGAGCATTATTTATGATGACAGAGTTACTTTGATAGTTCTTGACATATTTAGTTGGCATTATATTCTCACTTAAGCTTGGAAAGGGCCTTTTTACTCTTGGCATACGTAGTTTGAGTGAAAGTTGCACGGTAGTGTCCAACTTTTTGCGACCCAATGAACTACAGCATGCCAGGCTTCCCTGTCCGTCACCAACTCCCGGAGCTTGCTCAAACTCATGTCCATTGAGTTTGTGATGTCATCCAACCATCTCATCCTCTGTTGTCCCCTTCTCCTCCTGCCTTCAATCTTTCCCAGCATCAGGGTCTTTCCCAGTGAGTCAGGTCTTTGCATCAGGTGGCCAAAGTATTGGAGCTTCAGCTTTAGCAGCAGTCCTTCCAATGAATATTCAGGACAGATTTCCTTTAGAATTGATGATTTAATCTCCTTGCAGTCCAAGGGACGCTCAAGAGTCTTCTCCAGCACCACAGTTCAAAATAATCAGTTCTTTGGTACTTAGCTTTCTTTATAGTCCAGCTCTCACTTCCATACTTGACTACTGGAAAAACCATAGCTTTGACTAGACAGACCTTTTTTGGCAGAGTAATGTCTCTGCTTTTTAATATTCTGTCTAGCAGGGTCATAGCTTTTCTTACAAGGAGCAAGCGTCTTTTAATTTCATGGCTATAGTTGCCATCTGCAGAGATTTTGGAACCCAAGAAAATAAAGTCTGTCACTGTTTCCATTGTTTCCCTACCTATTTGCCATGCAGTGATGGGACTGGATGCCATGATCTTTGTTTTTTGAATGTTGAATTTTAAGCCAGCTTTTTCACTCTTCTCTTTCACTTTCATCAAGAGGCTCTTTAGTTGTTCACTTTCTGCCGTAAGGGTAGTGTGATCTGCCTATCTGAGGTTATTGATATTTTCCCCAGCAATCTTGATTCCAGTTTGTGTTTCATCCATACCAACATTTCACATGATGTACTCTGCATATAAATTAAATCAGCAGGGTGAAAATATACAGCCTTGACGTACTTCTTTCCCAATTTTGAACCAGTCTGTTGTTTCATGTCCTGTTCTAACTGTTGCTTCTTGAACTGCATACAGATTTCTCAGGAGGCAGGTCAGGTGGTTTGATATTCCCATCACTTTAAGAAATTTCTACAGTTTGTTGTGATCCACACAGTCAAAGGCTTTTGTGTAGTCAATAAAGCAGAAATAGATGTTTTTCTGGAACTCTCTTGCTTTTTCGGTCATCCAGTGGATGTTGGCAATTTGATCTCTGGTTCCTCTGCCTTTTCTAAGTCCAGCTTGAATATCTGGAAGTTCACGGTTCACATACTGTTGAGGCCTGGCTTGGAGAATTTTGAACCTTACTTTGCTAGTGTGTTTTTCTGGAACTCTCTTGCTTTTTCGGTCATCCAGTGGATGTTGGCAATTTGATCTCTGGTTCCTCTGCCTTTTCTAAGTCCAGCTTGAATATCTGGAAGTTCACGGTTCACATACTGTTGAGGCCTGGCTTGGAGAATTTTGAACCTTACTTTGCTAGTGTGTGAGATGAAAGCAATTATGTGGTAGTTTGAGCATTCTTTGGCATTGCCTTTCTTTGGGATTGGAATGAAAACTGAGCTTTTCCAGTCCTGTGGCCACAGCTGAATTTACCAACTTTGCTGGCATATTGAATGCAGCACTTTCACAGCATCATCTTTCAGGATTTGAAATAGCTCAACTGGAATTCCATCACCTCCACTAGCTTTGTTCATAGTGTTGCTTCCTAAGGCTCACTTGACTTCACATTCCAGGCTGTCTGGCTCTAGGTGAGTGATCACACCATTGTGGTTATCTGGATCATGAAGATCTTTTTTGTACAGTTCTTCTGTGTATTCTTGGCACCTCTTAATATCTTCTGCTTCTGTTAGGTCCATACCATTTCTGTCCTTTATTGAGCTCGTCTTTGCATGAAATGTTCCTTTGGTATCTCTAATTTTCTTGACGAAATGTCTTTCCCATTCTATTGTTTTCCTCTATTTCTTTGCATTAATTGCTGGGGAAGAGTTTCTTATCTCTCCTTGCTATTCTTTAGAACTCTGCATTCAGATGGGTATATCTTTATTTTTCTCCTTTGCCTTTAGCTTCTCTTCTTTTCTCAGCTATTTGTAAGGCCTCCTCAGACAACCATTTNGTGAGATGAAAGCAATTATGTGGTAGTTTGAGCATTCTTTGGCATTGCCTTTCTTTGGGATTGGAATGAAAACTGAGCTTTTCCAGTCCTGTGGCCACAGCTGAATTTACCAACTTTGCTGGCATATTGAATGCAGCACTTTCACAGCATCATCTTTCAGGATTTGAAATAGCTCAACTGGAATTCCATCACCTCCACTAGCTTTGTTCATAGTGTTGCTTCCTAAGGCTCACTTGACTTCACATTCCAGGCTGTCTGGCTCTAGGTGAGTGATCACACCATTGTGGTTATCTGGATCATGAAGATCTTTTTTGTACAGTTCTTCTGTGTATTCTTGGCACCTCTTAATATCTTCTGCTTCTGTTAGGTCCATACCATTTCTGTCCTTTATTGAGCTCGTCTTTGCATGAAATGTTCCTTTGGTATCTCTAATTTTCTTGACGAAATGTCTTTCCCATTCTATTGTTTTCCTCTATTTCTTTGCATTAATTGCTGGGGAAGAGTTTCTTATCTCTCCTTGCTATTCTTTAGAACTCTGCATTCAGATGGGTATATCTTTATTTTTCTCCTTTGCCTTTAGCTTCTCTTCTTTTCTCAGCTATTTGTAAGGCCTCCTCAGACAACCATTTTCCCTTTTTGCATTTCTTTTTCTTGGGAATGGTCTTGATCACTGCCTCCTGTACAACGTCACAAACCTCTATCCTTAGTTCTTCAGATACTCTGTCTATCAGATCTAATCCCTTGAATCTGTTTGTCATTTCCACTGTATAATCATAAGGGATTTGATTTAGGTCATACTTGAATGGTCTAGTGGTTTTCCCTACTTTGTTCAATTTCAGTCTGAATTTGGCAATAAGGAGTTCATGATCTGAGCCACAGTCAGCTCCTGGTCTTGTTTTTGTTGACTGTATAGAGTTTCTCCATCTTTGGCTGCATAGAATATTATCAATCTGATTTCGGTGTTGATCATCTGGTGATGTCCATGTGTAGAGTCTTCTCTTGTGTTGTTGGAAGAGATGTTTGCTATGACCAGTACATTTTCTTGGCAAAACTCTATTAGTCTTTGCCCTGCTTCATTTTGTACTCTAAGGCCAAATTTCCCTGTTACTCCAGGTATCTCTTGACTTACTAATTTTGCATTCCAGTCCCTAGAATGAAAAGGACATCTGTTTTGGGTGTTAGTTCTAGAAGGTCTTGTAGGTCTTCATAGAACTGTTCAATTTCAGCTTCTTCAGCATTTCTGGTTGGGTCATAGACTTGGATTAATGTGACATTGAATGGTTTGCCTTGGAAATGAACAGAGATCATTCTGTGGTTTTTGAGAGTGCACCCAAGGACTGCGTTTTGGATACTTTTATTGGCTATGATGGCTACTCCATTTCTTCTAAGGGATTCTTGCCCACAGTAGTAGATATAATGGTCATCTAAATTAAACTCGCCCATTCCAGTCTATTTTAGTTCTCTGATTTCTAAAATGTTGATGTTTACTCTTACCATCTTCTGTTTGACCACTTCCAATTTACCTTGATTCATGGACCTAACATTCCAGGTTCCTATGCAATATTGTTTTTTACAGCATTGGACTTTTCTTCCATCACCAGTCACATCCACAGCTGGGCGTTGTTTTTGCTTTGGCTCCATCTCTTCATTCTTTCTGGTGTTATTCTCTACTCTTCTGTGGGAACCTACTGACCTGGAGAGTTCATCCTTCACTGTCGTATCTTTTAGCCTTTTCATACTGTTCATGGAGTTCTTAAGGCAAGAGTACTGAAGTGATTTGCATTCTCTTCTCCAGTGGACCACGATTTGTCAGAACTCTCCATCATGAGCCATCTGTCTTGGGTGGCCCTGCACGGCATGGCTCATAGTTTCATTGAGTTAGACAAAATTCCCATTACTTTTTAGAAATCACATATAAGTGAACCATATAGTATTTGTCTTTCTCTGAGTAGTTTCACTAAACCTAATATTCTTTAGGTCCATCCATGTTGTGGAAATGGCAATGTTTTACTCTTTTATGGCTGAGAAATATTCATATAAATATCCATTATGTCTGTGTGTGTGCTATGTTGCTTCCCTTGTGCCTGACTCTTTGTGATGCTATAGACTGTAGCCTGCCAGGCTCCTCTGTCCATGGGATTCTCCAGGCAAGAACACTGGAGTGGGTTGCCNTAAACCTAATATTCTTTAGGTCCATCCATGTTGTGGAAATGGCAATGTTTTACTCTTTTATGGCTGAGAAATATTCATATAAATATCCATTATGTCTGTGTGTGTGCTATGTTGCTTCCCTTGTGCCTGACTCTCTGTGATGCTATAGACTGTAGCCTGCCAGGCTCCTCTGTCCATGGGATTCTCCAGGCAAGAACACTGGAGTGGGTTGCCACGCCCTCCTCCAGGGGATCTTCCCCACCCAGGGTATGAACCTGAATCTCCTGCAGCTCTTGCATTGCAGGCAGATTCTTTACTACTGAGCCACTGGGGAAGCCCAAATTATCCATTATATATATATGTGTGTGTGTGTATATATATGTGTGTGTATATATATATATACACACACATATATACATATATATGCACATTTATACCACTTCTTCGTAAGCCAGTAATCTGTTGATGGACACTTGGTTTGCTTCCATGTCTTAATTATTATAAATATTGCTGCTATGAACATTGAGGTGCATGTGTTTTTTCAAATTAGAGTTTTTGTTTTTCTGCATATATATCCAGGAGTGGAGTTGCTGGATCAAATGGTAGTTTTGCTTTTAGATTTGTAAGGCATCTCCATATGTTTTCTATAGTTGCTGCACCAGTTTACATTCCCCTGTGTAGGAGGGTTCCCTTGTGTCCACATCCTCTCCAGCATTTATTATTTCTAGACTTTTTTATGGTAGCCATTCTAATCAGTGTGAGGTTGATATTGTGGTGTTGATTTGCACTTCTCTAATAATTAGCAATGTTGAGCATCTTTGCATGTGTCTATTGACTATCTGTATGTCTTCTTTGGAGAAATGTCTTCTTTACTTATGAATGATAGATTGGTTATAAGATTCAAGATCAACACTAATTTTTCCTTGAGAGTTGGATAATATGCCGTCATTACTTTCTGCCTTCTTTTTGAAACATTTGCTGTCAGTCTAATTGTCATTCATTTGTAGGTAATTTTTGATCTCTGGTTGCTTTTAAAACTTCCATTTATTTATTTTTTAAAAGAGTTTTCTATCTATCTACTTATTTATTTATGGCTGCACTTGGTCTTTGTTGCTGTGTTGGCTTTCTCCAGTTGGAGTGAACAGGGGCTACTCTTTGTTGTGTAGCACAGGCTGTAGGGCACGTGGGTTTCAGTGGCTGCAGCACATTGTCTCAGCAGTTGTGGCTCACAGGCTCTAGAGGCTGGGCTTAGTAGTGGCACACAGGCTTAGTTACCTCACAACATGTGGGATCTTCCTGGACCAGGGATCAAACCAGTGTCTCCTGCATTGGAAGGCAGATCCTTAACCTCTGAACCACCAGGGAAGCCCTGGAAAGTTTTATAAATAACAGAAACTACATCATCATTAGTAGGTTCAAAAGCTTAGGATATTGAAAATGTTAAAAGGTGGCATTATGATGAATTTAAAAAAAACTGTACAATACACATTGGTTTCTTATATAGTAACACCCTGGACATATATAAATAATCTTTCAGAATCAAATGTGTTGAAAGAAGAGGAGCTCCTGGAATATCTAATCCTTTCAAATACAGCCATGACTTCCTTCAATTTTATTTTCTGTCATGCTTCTCCACTAGATATATGCTATGCCCTGGCACACCAAACGTGCACCTTATTCTCCAAGTCCTTTCATGGCTTCTTCATGTTCCCTACTGTGGACCAGGTGCCTTTCTGCCTTCTTGCATTCTGTGTGCACTTGTATTATAATACTGTAACAATATGTCGTATGCTTTCCTTATCAATAGTCTCTCCTATACTGATTTCTTGAAGGCAGGTCTCCATTTAAAATTTTTTTCCCCATTGTTAGTACTGCAGTAACATAGTTATTAAATGGTATGTTGAAGAATAAGTACATAGCAGTTGATGTTGTAGATGCTGGGTTAAACTATGCTAAGTAATATAACTTTTTGGCTGGTTTATTTGGTAAGTGCGTTGTCTGTGTACTTAAACAGGAAACATGGCTATATATAATACTAGAGAATTGTGGAGTCCCTTTTGAGAAAACTTTGTGTGAGGTATCTTTTTAGAAGAGCCTATTGTACATATTCTCCGTCACTGTCATGTGTCATTTTATAGTTAATAATTGAATAATTATCTTTTCCTATTAGCATTTATATTATTTTTTTATTTTCTTCTGTTTAGAACTTCAAGAGAGCTCTAAATATTAGAATGTACAAGCATAATTAAAGAGTAATTAATTTTTCTATTCCTTTAGTTACACCTAAGCAACATATCCAGGAAAATAATTGCAGAAGAGCAAGTGATACACTGGAAACTAAATCTGATCCAGCCAACAGGTAAAACAGATTTGACTTTTGTACTGATTATTTTTCCTCTTCATTAATTTTAGTTCCATCTTCAGCCAGTTTTCAAGCTTCTCTAGTATGGGATAGCTTATAACTTTCTTCTCTTAATCAGATGGTTTTTCCCACTGTGGATCCCCTTTTTCTGGAAAGATTCAACACTTCTGATGCATGGCCGTTTTTTCCTCTTCTATTCTTATCTAAATGTCAAAACTCATGGGGATTACCTAAATTTTTGAAGAGAAAAATATATATGAAAATTATCTAATACAAGTTTGGGAATTTTTGCATTTTTGTGTCTGTGAACTTTGAAATCACTTGTTGACTGTTGACTAAATCCAAGTGTTTAGGGACTTCTGAAATTACCTAGATGGTGGTTTTCAGTCTGTGTTCTGCAGCTCCCTCTGATGCTGTGGAAGAGTCAGCCTTAGTCTGTGGCTGTTCCATCCTTTGCCACTTCAACCTGAGCAGCTTACTTTTATCTGTATTGTATATTGGGGTTTTATATGCCATTTGATAGAGTTCTATGCTTAAAAATTTTTTTGGGGGGAGGACTTCTGATTCAATCGAATCCCCAAGTTTAGCATGATTAAGCTGAAGCTAGTTAGTGTATTGTAA
This sequence comes from Oreotragus oreotragus, assembly GCA_006410675.1. NCBI lineage: Eukaryota > Metazoa > Chordata > Mammalia > Artiodactyla > Bovidae > Oreotragus > Oreotragus oreotragus. Next base: position 7,184 of record SJYX01002354.1, on the reverse strand, counting down.
CTAACTAGTAGTAGTCTTATTTTATTTATTGCCTTTTTTTCTGTACTGTTCTATTTTGGCCCTTAAATAAACTGACGTCAGATTATAAAAGCAAAAATCTCTAAATGTGTGTATCTTTCTCCTTTAATAAACATTATTAACTAGCAGTCAAACACAGATATGCTAGAGAGATTCCTTTTTTGTTGTTTTTTTGATTACCATTCGATTTAAATAGGTGTCTTTTAGTTCACTTTCCCCATTTTAATGAGGCACAGGTACAGAAACAAAATACTTAGAATAATTCTAAAAATAAGATTCTAAATTTTAAGTGACTTCAGGCCTCCTGCATTTTGTATGCTCTTAGTAAGTTATAATAAATTAAAACACCATCAGTTCAGTTCAGTTCAGTCGTGTAGTTGTGTCTGACTCTTTGAGACCCCATGGACTGCAGCATGCCAGGTTTCCCTGTCCATCACCAACTCCCGGAACTTGCTCAAACTTGCATCCATCAAGTCGGTGATGCCATCTAGTCATCTCATCCTCTGTCATCCCCTTCTCCTGCCTTCAATCTTTCCCAGCATCAGGGTCATTTCAGTTCTTCGCATCAGGTGGCCAAAATACTGGACTTTCAGCTTCAGCATCCGTCCTTCCAGTGAATATTCAGGACTGATTTCCTTTAGGATTGACTGGTTTGATCTCCTTGCCATCCAAGGGACTCTCAAGAGTCTTCTCCAACACCACAGTTCAAAAAACACCATAACTAGAGTCAAAACTTAAATGTGAAATTATGCTATTGGAGTTTCCTCTGCAGTAATTTTCTGTTCATAGAAGGTTGGGACTACTTGTGAAAGAATTCTATTTTTGTTTTTGGCTATGGATGTGATGTTGATTTTTTAAGTACCTAAAAGAAATTTAATGAAATATTCAGTGAAGACCTGGTATTGAAGAAACTGAAGTTATTGGACTTGCTAATTTTACCCTCTTATCACAATTATTCTTAAAGCATGCCTCTTAGAGGGAAATAGAGGTGCTTCCAGTCTCAGTTATTTTTTTCATGTCTTTTCTTGAGAGAACAAATTAATTTTGATTAACGTCTCTTGCTGGACTAAAGATTAATGGAGTTAGTCGAGTAATTCACAAATCTGATTTTATTTTTGAACAACATGAACCTTAAGATTCTTTCTTGAGGTAGAATTTTGTACTAAGATGTACTATCAGAATTCTACAGGAGCCAGACACTTAGCCCTTAAAAATTTAATTCAAATAGAATTCTCTTAAAATAGGAAAAAATTGTTTTAAATAATTTTCAGTTCCTCCTTTATCCTCTTTCAAGCTCCTGGAGCTTTTAACTGTCTTGGGATACTTAATTTTACTTATAGTTTGGGATATTAAAAGAAGGTAGAGGAAGGTTTTTGGTGATGAAGGATAAATGCTTAATGGGAAGTGAAAGTTTATTACTGCTTAATAGAAGAATAGAAGAGAGGTGAAGAGTTGAATTACTGAGATGTAGAAGTAAAATTTCTTCTCAGAATTGTTTATTAAAAAAGGTATTTTGTAATAAAATGTTTCATGTGTAATGTGGGTAGATTGCACTTAAAGAAATACTCCTTTTTGGCATATAGTACAGCTGTTACACTAAATATTTATAGAGGCATCATCTTACATCAGTGTCACTGTAGTTAATTGGGAAATTCATATGTGAAAATGGTTAAGCTATTTAGTTAAAAAACATGAAATGAATGTAGTTTTTAGAGTAAGTGTGTTGTTTGACTTTTCACAAGTACTAAAATATAAGGAGTCTTCTCCATAAATCTCCTGGCTTGGTTTTGATCAGAGTGATGGAGGCTTCACTATACCTACAATCAGAATTCAATAATTGGTGATGCCTTTGCTGCACACTGTGGGTAGTACCTTTCTTTGCAATGGTTTCTGGCAAGGAGGTTTCCATGATATTTCTAGTGGTGGTGATGCAGTTCTTCTAGACCTTTAAACTCTAGAGTTTCTCCTTTATTGCATTTCAAAGATAGGGCAGTGTGATATTGCATGCATTCCAAATAAACATCCTTAGACTTAGAAATTGAATTCTAATCTCATTTTATTATTTCCTTCTTCTTTAATTATTTCTCTGTTAATTGTAGACATATTGTAATAACAACAACAAATGAAAATTTAAAAACTGGCTAAAATTTCTAACAAATCACTTTTCAGATTCTTTCCCAAGTTCTTTTTAGACTTTACTTATAATTTTAGTTCTAATCAAAGCATGAATATAGTCTTATATTCTAAAATACAAAATACAAAATTTTCTCAACATTATCATAGCATAAATGCATTTTTTAAGTTTGTGTATGTGTCTAACATTATATAACCACTTAAAATGCTTTGTAATATTTCATTTATTTTTAGACTTTAGGTTTTTCTTAAAATTTTACTATAAAAAGCATGCTTTTTTTTTTTTTTTGGAAGTGCTTTTAGGGTAAATTTCCACTATGGGATCAGTACCCTTTTTATCTGGATTTCTTGGGCCTCAGTTTTGGCATGGCAAGTGGGTAGAGAGTAAGGACTGAGCCAGGGCTCAATTCATATTTCATTTATTTTTAGACTTTAGGTTTTCCTTAAAATTTTACTATAAAAAGCATGCTTTTTTTTTTTTTGGAAGTGCTTTTAGGGTAAATTTCCACTATGGGATCAGTACCCTTTTTATCTGGATTTCTTGGGCCTCAGTTTTGGCATGGCAAGTGGGTAGAGAGTAAGGACTGAGCCAGGGCTCAATTCAATTTAAAGTTGAATTGAATATTAGCAAGACTAACAGCATGTTGCCACTTGAGAAATGAGAGAGAAGAGGTATAGAATGTGGTTTCATTTTTCTCTCTTACGAGACTCTGCAAGAATGATTCAAATAGAAAAATTTGGTGGCATCTATAGAACCTCATCTTCAAGTGGCATTTATTCATTGATCAATCTATCCATTAATCAGTTACAAATATGTGTGGTACTACCAAGTGCCAGGCACTGTTAGGACTTGGGAATAGCCTTTGGTAAGACATAGTCTTTGTCCTCAAGGAGCTCACCAGTCTTTTGGTGGCATCTTAGCGGAGTTTGTCCATAACTTGCTGGCCCTGCTTTAAAGGGCTTTCTGATCATTTTCTTGTCAAGTTTGGTGAAGAATTTGGATGAAGTCACACTAGATAGTAATTACTCATCGTATGATCTAGATATCTAGATCATATCCTGTCAAGACAAAGTTGAGGTTTGAGCAATTTCAGTGATTTTTGAATTATGTTTGGAAGGTAGATTTCAAGAAGGGCACATTTGAAAAAGTTTGAAAGGAATATTTGCTATTATGTAAAATATTTGCAAAGCTGTTAGTTTTGTACTTTTCTGTAAACAGAAAGGAAAAAATCGGCATGCTTAATGTTGAAAGTGGTAATCCTACCTTTGACTTTACCTGTAAAGCTTTTGGTCTGTGAGCAGACCCAATCCATGATTGAATTTGAAAGCACTTTCAAGATGAAGATAAATGATTAAAGTTATCATTACTTTGAAAGCTTAAAAAATATTTAATACCCTCTTTTGTAATTATAGTAAAAAGATGCATAAGGTTTTCATGTTTACCAAAAGGGGCAAGAAATCTAAGAGATTAAGGAACACTATGTGTAGAATGCATGCTTGCATGCTTAGTCGCTTCAGTTGTATCTCTCTGCAACACTATGGGCCATGACCTGTCAGGTTGTTCTGTCCATGGGATTCTCCAGGCAAGAATACAGGACTGGGTTCCCATTTCCTTCTCTAAATCTGACCTGAGACAAGCCAAAACATGTAGAATAGGACTTCCTAAGTGGCTCGGTGGTAAAGAACTCACCTGCCAATGCAGGAGACATAAGAGATGCTGGTTTGATCCCTGGGTTGGTAAGATCCCCTGGAGGAGGGCATGGCAACCCACTCCAGTATTCTTGCCTGGAGAATCCCGTGGACAGAGGAGCCTGGCAGGCTACAGTTCACGGGGTCACAAAGAGTTGGATCCAATTGAAGCAACTTAGCATGTGCATAAGTGTAGAATGTCACAAGTTAAAGTTTTATGACTTTACTATAATATATTTGCCATAGAAAATTCAGCATAAGAGAAATTGCTTTTGGACCTGAAATATCCAAAGAAGCTTACAGTTTCTGCTACAGTGCTTCTGTTATCTGAAGCCTGAAAGAAAGTGAAAGTGAAGTCGCTTGTCGGACTCTTTGCGACCCCATGTACTGTAGCCTATCAGGCTGTTCAGTCCATGGAATTTTCCAGGCAAGAGTACTGGAGTGGGTTGCCACTTCCTTTTCCACGGGGTCTTCTGGCAATAATGTGATTCTAGTTAACTGAATTTGTTTTTACCCTGTACTCAAGTTTCTGAGTGTTCATCAAGTCATCTAACCTGTGTAAAAAATGCTGTTAACTTAAAATACATAGTGGGTAAGGAAAAGGTTCAAATTTGGGAGGCTGATACACAAATTGGGCTGAAGTACTGCTCTAATTGTCACTAAACCTCCCTAGAATAATACACTGCCTTTTGATGACCGGGACGAATTGAGAGAAATCGTAACGGACAGATACGGGGCAGACAGTTTCTTTAGAATATTCAGATATATCAAGTGAATGGAATTGTTTCTTATTCATAACTTGGATTTAATAATATTTTTCCTTTTAGCCCTGGTTCTTTCCTGTTACAGCCGGTTCCACCATTAGGTGGAGACATTGTTACATTACTTGAAAAGGTACGTTTTAAAACAATTTAAAATTAATTCTGACCATAATTATTTATGATAAAATATTCTTTACTTTTGTTGATATCTCAAATTAAATTTCTGTTTTCACATTTCCCTGTTTGTGAACATTATGTACCATGCCTATTTATACATTTTTTTTACTACTTCTAAATGGGAATATTGGAATTTTTAAATTGAGTCAGTGAACATAGTTTTTATAGTAATGCTAACAACTTTTTATAGGTTCATGATAACTCTAGAACCTCTAATAAAGATCAGGTACCATTATTAAGTTTTTAACATTACACATCTATCTTTTTCAGGACACAAAATTGATAACTCTTAGAGAGAAAAATGAAACAGTTCCTAAGAAAACACCAGAATTTAAAGTGGAAGACTCTTCATCATCAAATATTGCAAAGAATACAGATAGTAGTGCATGTGGAGGGTCTCTGCCAGCTAAAAAAACCAATCCATTCCAGAAAGAGCAAGATCATCTGGTAGAAGAGGTTAGAAAAAGACTATAATAAGTATACTGATATGTTATTTTCTCGATGGTATTGAGGTTATAAGTGAAGTATAGTTAATTATTGATTAACTGGGGGTATTTTTGGAAAGGAGGTCACAGATAATAAAAAAAAGCAAAGTTTGTCCTCCTCTAAAGTAGGAAAGATATACTGAAGTAAACTTACTTAGTTAAGATTACATCCATGGTTTAGAACCCATGTTCCATTCTATAACTATTTAAGAGTGTAAAAATAACACATGTATAATATGTTTTGAATTAATCATTATATAAATTGTTGGATAGATAACACCCAATGATTATACTTTATTAAAATACTCTGTTATCTATTTCTTAGCTGAGCTTCCTCGGTTTTTGAATTTTAGAACAAAGGGTATACAATATATATTATCACTAAGCAAAAGTTTTGTCCTGCTTTTTAAATATTTCAGAGGTGAATAAATGCATGATTGTTTATGATCTTGGTTTTCTTAACCAGCTCTGTTCCTTAATACTTTTCTACTTTTCACTGGTAAGTGACCATACAATACTACCAATGCTGAGTATTAGAATTCACTTTACATAAATTAAATGGCTAGGCTATTCTTTAATGTTATTTTTATTACATATTTTCCATTGTTTGAATTTGGATAAACAGCGAGATAGCATATCAGCTGTTTTACATTCCTGAGCAACTGAAAGAAAATTTTGGTTTAGTCATATTGATTCATTCATTGTTTCATGGTCTCTAAGTATTTTTAAATCTCTAAAATTTTGTTGTTTCTCTGTATTAGCTGATTGACTCTGTACTAAAGAAAAGATGGTTAGTCATTCTTTTTTTCTTTCCTGATATGGGAGGAAAGGCATGTTTTTTGGCTAAAAGAATTGATAAGTAGCAGTGGTATGAAAAGGTATGGAAGAGGAGAGTCCTAACATCTCATAAAGCTCTGAAAAGTGAAATTAATTCTAATAGTGTTTATGACAGGGCTTCCCTGGTGTCTCAGTGGTAAAGAATCTGCCTGCTGATGCAGGAGACTCGGGTTCAATCTCTGGACTGGGAAGANAAAGGCATGTTTTTTGGCTAAAAGAATTGATAAGTAGCAGTGGTATGAAAAGGTATGGAAGAGGAGAGTCCTAACATCTCATAAAGCTCTGAAAAGTGAAATTAATTCTAATAGTGTTTATGACAGGGCTTCCCTGGTGTCTCAGTGGTAAAGAATCTGCCTGCTGATGCAGGAGACTCGGGTTCAATCTCTGGATTGGGAAGAACCTCTGAAGAAGAAAATGACAACCCACTCCAGTATTCTTGCTCAGGAAATCCCACGGATAGAGGAGCCTGGTGGGGTTGCATACAGTCCATAGGGTTGTAAATGAATCAGACACAACTTAGTGACTAAACAACAGTAGTGGTGTTTATGACAAGGAATATTTAGTGTTAGAATTCTAAGAAGCCATCTCTTTTCATGGAGGAGGGTGAACTGGAGTCAGTTTGATTATGGTGTAGGCAGTTTCTTTTTTAGGAATCTCAGGGCACAGAGATTTTAATTTGCTTATTTTTGTTTTTTGGTTTTATTAAAATTTAGTATAGAGTGCTATTTTCATATTGTGCACTTCTCTCTATTTTAAAAATATATTCCTATGTTTTGTTCACTAATTTATGTCTGATGGAGAGGTTACTGAGAAAGAAGTATGTTGTCACCATAATGTACTCTATTAATAGAGGTGCCACTGTTCAGTGGACTTTAAGAAGAACCATGTATGCTTTAGAACTGATCATTTTAGCAAATATGGAATTGTGAAGCTCATAAGTGTGGCAGATAGCTCAGATCACTGCAGTCAGAACTATCTATGTCCAAAGCTTTCCAGGTATAAAGATTTATCTTTTTCTCTATGTAACAGGATATTCATTTAAGATAAGAAGGGAGGAAATGGGTTTGGGGTTTGATTTCACCTT
>SJYX01002353.1:226353-244941 GCA_006410675.1 Oreotragus oreotragus | reverse complement strand
TAATAGAGTTTTGCCAAGAAAATGCACTGGTCATAGCAAACACCCTCTTCCAGCAACACAAGAGAAGACTCTACACATGGACATCACCAGATGGTCAACACCGAAATCAGATTGATTATATTCTTTGCAGCCAAAGATGGAGAAGCTCTATACAGTCAACAAAAACAAGACCAGGAGCTGACTGTGGCTCAGATCATGAACTCCTTATTTCCAAATTCAGGCTTAAATTGAAGAAAGTAGGGAAAACCGCTAGACCATTCAGGTATGACCTAAATCAAATCCCTTATGATTATACAGTGGAAGTGAGAAATAGATTTAAGGGCCTAGATCTGATAGACAGAGTTCCTGATGAACTATGGAATGAGGTTCGTGACATTGTACAGGAGACAGGGATCAAGATCATCCCCATGGAAAAGAAATGCAAAAAAGCAAAATGGCTGTCTGGAGAGGCCTTACAAATAGCACTGAAAAGAAGAGAGGCAAAAAGCAAAGGAGAAAAGGAAAGATATAAGCATCATTATTCGTAACTGCACTCAAATAAGCTAAGATGGGCTGGGTAGCCCTCTCCCTTTCACTTGCTGCTCCTGCCACAGCCAGGCTAGTAGCATGTGACACACGCAGCAAATGGCCTCTCATTTTAAACGTCACTCACAGCTAACAAGTGTGGGGGCACAACGACGAACCACACGGTGTAAGAAGGAAGGTGCCCCCCGATCAAAGGAACGTGCCCGCCTGATCAAAGGAACGTGCCCCCCTGATCAAAGGAAGGTGCCCGCCTGATCAAAGGAAGGTGCCCGCCTGATCAAAGGAACGTGCCCGCCTGATCAAAGGAACGTGCCCCCCTGATCAAAGGAACGTGCCCGCCTGATCAAAGGAAGGTGCCCGCCTGATCAAAGGAACGTGCCCGCCTGATCAAAGGAACGTGCCCGCCTGATCAAAGGAACGTGCCCGCCTGATCAAAGGAACGTGCCCCCCTGATCAAAGGAACGTGCCCCCCTGATTAAAGGAACGTGCCCCCCTGATTAAAGGAAGGTGCCCGCCTGATTAAAGGAAGGTGCCCACCTGATTAAAGGAACGTGCCCGCCTGATTAAAGAAACGTGCCCGCCTGATCAAAGGAACGTGCCCGCCTGATTAAAGGAAGGTGCCCACCTGATCAAAGGAACGTGCCCGCCTGATCAAAGAAACGTGCCCGCCTGATCAAAGGAACGTGCCCGCCTGATTAAAGGAAGGTGCCCGCCTGATTAAAGGAACGTGCCCGCCTGATTAAAGAAACATGCCCGCCTGATCAAAGGAACGTGCCCACCTGATTTATCCCATTGATTACATAGTCTATAACCCGTGAAAGACCAGGAAATTACTAAATCACCAAGAGTCCCAAGAACAGTACTATGTGCACCTAATTTGGGTTCAGGCGATGGCACCCCACTCCAGTACTCCTGCCTGGAAAATCCCATAGACGGAGGAGCCTGGAAGGGTGCCATCCATGGGGTCACTGAGGGTCGGACACGACTCAGCGACTTCACTTTCACTTTTCACTTTCATGCATTGGAAAAGGAAATGGCAATCCACTCCAATGTTCTTGCCTGGAGAATCTCAGGGACAGGGGAGCCTGGTGGGCTGCCGTCTATGAGGTCGCAAAGAGTCGGACACAACTGAAGTGACTTAGCAGCAGCAGCAGAGAGCTTACTGGGGCTTCCCAGGTAGCGCTCGTGGTAAAGAACCCACAGGCCAAAGCAGGAGACATGAGATTCGGCTTTGACCCTGGGTGGAGAAGACGTCCTGAAGGAGGGCATGGCAACCCACTCCAGTATTCTTGCCTGGAGAATCCCATGGACAGTGTTTGGAAGTGAAGAGTTAGCTCTGTCTTATCATGCTTCCCAAGGAACCTATGTATTCCTACGGAAAAGGCAAACCTCCAGGTCATTCCACGTCAACCCCCTTCCTCTTCCTGATTTCAGCACAAACAAACCCCAGCACCTGTTTTATTTTACAGGACGAGCTGCTCACTCTCGAGAGAGGAATGAACACGGACGCAGAGGCAACACTCAGTCATTCTCCACTGAGCCACGATGCGCTCCTTAATAAAAATGTAAAAATGGTTCCTCTGATTGAAAACAGCATCAGAAGTTTCAAAACAAAACAAAAACAGAGTGGTTTAGTTCATAATGAAGATTACCTCCATGTAAGTAACCTTTTTATACAGGTTTTTAGATGAGCTCACATCATCAACAACAAAAAAAAATAAAACAACCTCAACTTAAAAAACTTTATAAACCTATTTTCCATTATTTTTGAAGACTGTTTCAACATGAAGTCATCTTCCTAAAATGCATTCTGGGTAGTACACAGTTCATTTTACGCACCTCACAAGCTAAATTCAGACAATTATACTCAACTCCGAATTAAATTTTTTAAAAATCTTTTTTTTGCTTGGTGAGGTTCTTTTGAGTCTCTAACGCTGAACTTTGCTTTGAATTCTTCAGAATAAAAGCTATTCAAATAATTTGAAAACTTCTATCAAGAATCCTGGCACTTTTCCTGTAGATAAAATGGGCATTCCACTCACTCCTCCCACATACCAACCAGTGAAGGCAATACAACAATTTCCCAAACACAACATTTTTTTCCTTTCAGTTAATATAATTTTGGTATGATATATTATTAAACAGTTGGGTGTGTGCCTGTGTGCTAAGTCGCGTCCAACTCTTTCTGATCCTATGGACTGTAGCCCTCCAGGCCTTTCTGTCCATGGAATTTTCCAGGCAAGAACACTAGAGTGCTTTGCCATTTCCCAATCCAGGGGATCTTTCTGACTCAGAAATAGAACCCATGTCTCTTGTATCTCCTGCATTGGCCTGCGGATTCTTTACCAGCTGAGCCACCAGGGAAGCCCACTAGACAAGTCAATTGATAAATAACTGTGTGGTGCCACACATGAGATTTTTAAAATCTATGGCACAGAATATTATAATATCCATTACTGTGATGGTATTTAGCTCTCCCCAGCTAATACATTTTTTAAAATAACAACCTCCAACCAGAAATAACCCAAATGCCTGTCAATGGGTGACTGGATAAACTGTAAATCCAATTAATGAATTATCATTCAGCATCTAAAAGAAACGGACTTTTAATATCTACAAGGACATGTATGAATTTCAAAAGTTCTACAGTGAGTGAAAGCACCCAGACACAAAAAGCTATAAACACATATTTAATTTATATTAAATTCTATAAATTCTATTGCAGACAAAACTAATCCACAGTGGCCAAAGCAGATCACTGTTTGCCTGGGGGCAGGGGGTAAGTGACAAAGAGCACAGAACACAAGCTATCATGCATGCCTCCAGGAGCATTCACAAACTGCATCACAAGCTGCTTCCTCATGGCTGTGTTAGCCATAAAGCGTGGTCCCAATTATTAGATTGTCACCTAAACTAGCTAACACTCTGTGTATATTTTTAAAAACAATAATGATAAAATTAAATTATTGTTCAAATCCCCATCTCAAGGTCAAAGGTCACCACTAGGCATAAAATTCCAAGGCAGATATTATTTCATTTATTGTTTATTTATTGTTTGCCATTTTAAGAAGGAATGGTAATCTCTCAGCCCCATGTTGATAACAGTGCCTAGCTTTGGACCAGAGGGCAAAATGGGTGGGAGAGAGCAAAATGCTGTGGGTCTATGAAGGGGACTCTGACATTTGATCTTATATATTGGGTTGGAAAAACAAAATTTTTGCCTAATCCAATATTTGCTTGAAATTTTCAAACAAGTTATTTTTGAAGTGCTGTATTTACAACTAATTTCAGTGAAAATCTCAACAAAGTGAACTTTCCTTAAAAAAATAAAAGCATTCAGTTAGCACAAAGCCAAAACTTCAAACAAATAGGCCAATTTTCACAATGCAAATCTGCATTTAAATTGACAAATGCCACTGAGATCATAAGCTGAAATTAAACAATTAGTTTGATCAATAAGGTGACTCTCAATAGACCAGTTTAATTTAAAAATTGTTAACCAATTATCTGTATACCTGTGAGTGACCTCAAGTGAATGGATAACATAGAGTCTGGGTTTCATCTTTTTACTCCTCAGGTTTACTCTCAAATCATTTTCTTTTAAAAAATTAAATAATTTAATATGCAAATTTTCTAAGTTTACTCATTAAAATTGTTTTGAAAATACTTGTACCTGAAAAAGTCAACCCTGTTTGTTATGACTGCCAATTGACAGTAACTGCAGAGAAGTCTAAATTATGTCTGTCACATATGCATTATGGTTTGAATTCAGAAAAAATTCTGAGAAGACCCAACATGGTTCCAGCAAATACAGCTAATGGCACTCAGCTGCTGCAGTCCAAAGGAATAACAAATAATCCTTTTAAAAAATGACAAGCTTGTTTAATAATCTTCATTATGTCTACAATTTCATTTCTGAGTATTTAGAATTGTGAATGATGTGATAATCTGTATTCTTCCTGATGGAAAACCTGTTATCCAAATTAAGAGCTTTTTGTCTCCCTTAACTCAATTCAGCTAATTAACAGAATCATGCTTTCCCAACTGATTTCCATTTGCTGCCAGGCAAGTCAAAAATTCCATATAAAAAGCCAGTAAATATGTCTTCCCCAATTAACAAGAGGCCCTTCTACCAGTTTAACTGAAAGACTAAATAGTGCACTAAGTTTAAAGCTATTTCAGTTCATAGCATATATTATACCCATCATCTGTGTCCATTAACTGTGAAATAAGACTACCAAATGGAAAAAGTCAGAAAAATTCAATTGGAAGTGAAATTTATTCTGTAATGAACTACCAGTGAGCAGATACATATCTGGATGTAGAACCAGAGTGGGGTGATTTTAAACAGAAGAAAACGAATCTAGGCTTTGCAGCAGAGAAGTTTTCCTGTTTTTAGTCTCTATTTCTCTGCTTCAGTCTTAACAGGCAGAGAAACATTTATAGTTTGGCAGTCGTGGGTTTTCCCATAAGCAAGAGTGGAACCACAGGGCCTGCTTCCAGGCTGCGCGTGTTATTTCTGGGAAGATCACACATGCTTTAAAGATCCCATATTAGTCAAGGTAAGAACCAGCAGCAAGCGATGGCCAAACAAGGCCAGATCAATGACGGTGCACTCGTCTCTTTATTATGCTATGATGGAAATACACTTTGTGTGATTAGGACCAATTTTATCAGTGAAATTGAACATGCCTGTCAGACTAGCTTTTATGAAATATGCAGCAGCTTTAGAACCAGAGGAGTCAGGAAACCCCATATGTTTACAGCTTTAGAAAATGTCCACATCAACCAATGTAGATATGATTCACATACATTTGGGAGCACAGTCACAACCCACTTAAAAATTATTTTGAACAATCTAATAGAAAACATTTTCCCATAGGTTTAAGGAGAAGATATATTGTAATTTTGTGAGAAAAAATAAAGCCCTTCTTGTCTGTCAAACATTTTACTTGAGGCAGAAAAGAGGGAATATGCTTGAATTAAGAATACCAATACTATTTTCAAATTATCAACATAAAAGTCCATAAAGTAATGATACTCTAATGTTGCTACTGATGATAATGATTCATTTATATTTTAAAACTGCTACTGAACTGCAAAGAATAAGGAAAGTGAATAAAATGTCTATAGCACTTTTTTAGTATCTGTCCTAACTAGATTGATATAATTATGGTAAGTGGAAGAGGAGCTAGAATGAATGTTGATGTAAACTATCCCCTTTTTAAGAAAATATTAATGCTCAAATAGTGATAGCTGGCTCAACTGCTTAGTCACAACAACTTAATAATTTTTGTTTCTAAATGTTGAACATCATTTTAGTAATATTTTCTGATGGGAATAGAATACATATTCATNTAATTATGGTAAGTGGAAGAGGAGCTAGAATGAATGTTGATGTAAACTATCCCCTTTTTAAGAAAATATTAATGCTCAAATAGTGATAGCTGGCTCAACTGCTTAGTCACAACAACTTAATAATTTTTGTTTCTAAATGTTGAACATCATTTTAGTAATATTTTCTGATGGGAATAGAATACATATTCATTGCTAACATTTTAAGGACAACACAAATAATGTCTCACTTGTAATTAACTGTCATCTCTTCCAAACCTTTTGTATCATTTGTTTTAACATCAATCCACTTGACAGAATTATTTTCATCTCAATAAGGATGGCAGAAAATAATAGTTTTAAAATGATGCACAAATGTCTGTTTCAGAATATATGGTATAATAACAAAGTGCCAAAAAAACAAGCTGCTTGTGGCCTAAGATATGCAAAAAATTAATTTTTGTGCTGGCATCTACTGTAATTAGAAATGGGTCTGTGCATCATGATTAAACCAGTAACTATGGTAACGAGCGCAGGAAAGCATAAGTGCAGAAAGAGGGAGGCCGAATAAGCCAATGATAAGCTGCTTTTCATCTGTTTATTTTTAGAGTCTTTGTAATAAGCAGAACTATCTATAAAATGCATATTAACCTTATTCTACTTCCTATCATTCGTTGTCAATAGATTAAGACGTGTCACTCCTTAACACGCACACATTACCGGGAGGACCCCGACAGCCACCTGCACACTGCCCCTGTGATCGCAGGGCTGCCTGGAGACAGCGACAGAACAGAAGATTTTAGTAATTCCGTTTTTGGTGTCAGCCTTTTTGCTATAAATTGATAGCAAAGCCCCGTTTTTCAGTTGCATGTGGCAACACGCTCACATTAGTAGGGCACAACCATTAACAGAAGGCAGCCGCCTGCTCCACGTCAAGTGCTGGGTCTCAGCGGCTCCCAGGGCAGTCTGGGGGAGACCGCAGCATGGACCTCCCAGCTCCCTGGAATCCCTGGCCTTTGAGTACATTTTTTAGTCTCAAAACCATGCAGAAATGGGAGGAATATTTAAAGCAGTTTCAAAAGAGAACATCAGTCAAAACTGATGACAGGTATAAAAAATAAGCCATTTGAGAAAAGGTTTGGGTGGTTTTTTTTTTTTTTTTCTTATCATTTATTGAGGCTAGAAAAGACTGAGGAAGCCAAGAATGTGAGTGTGAACAGTAATTATCTCTTTATGGAAGATGAAGCAAGATGGAATAGCATAAATTTCAGAAAAACAACTATAATTTATGAAATAGCTTCCTGTAAAAGAAACAACGTATCACTAAATAAGCTGTTAGAATCGAGATGAATTTAATGAAAGACACAGAAATTAAGACAGGATGTTCTTGTTTAGCACAAAGTGCTGTGCTGTGCTAAGTCACTTCAGTCATGTTCAACCTCTTTGTGACCCCATGGACCACAGGCCACCAGGCTCCTCGGTCCATGGGGATTCTCCAGGCAAGAATACTGAGTGGGTTGCCATGCCCTCCTCCAGGGGATCTTCCCGACCCAGGGATAGAACCCGAGTCTCTTATGCCTCCTGCATTGGCAAGTGGGTTCTTTACCACTAGCGCCATCTGGCAAGCCCCTTTTCGCACAATAAGGACTCCCTAAACATTTTTCCCACACAACTGAGTGACTTTCACTTTAAATTTCATAATTCTGGAATAGAGCTTCTGTATAAGGAATACAGGCGGGTTTCCCAGGAGTCGGATACGACTGAAGCGACAGCACGTAAAGAATCACAAACCTTTTACAGCCCTTATTTCAATGGGAAGTAAATTAGGAAGTTAAGCGATTTCAAAGGTGGAAAGTCTCAACTAAGATAAGGCACCAAAGACTATTTAACGTTTCAAAAAAAGCTTTAAGCGACTGGCACCAAAGAGTTGATGATAGTATCATTTTCCGTTCTTGTGTTCATTGTGTCAGCCCAGATGAGGCATCTGCCAGATGTGAAGCCCTGTTCTCGGTCCTGGGATACAAGTGTGAATAAGAGAGACACATCGCCTGCCTCGTGTCACTTCCATTCTGGGTAGGGACATAGCCAGGAAACAGGCAAGTTGGCTAGACTGTTGCAAGAGCTCTGGGTGGCGTGACAGGGATGAACTGCTGAAAGGCTGCTTTGCTAGGCCGGTCAGGGAGGACCTTCCTGAGGCAGGTGAGGTTTCAGGCCGTAGGAGCCAGTGATGGGATGAAGAGCATCCCAAGAATAGGGAACGGCAAGGCCAACTGTGCAGCGTCTGAGGACATGAGATGACAGCATGTTTGGACCCTGGGGGGCAAAGAGCAGAACAGGACAGTGCTCGGCCGGCAGGGGAGAGCCCACGGGGGACCTGGTTAGGCCATGATAGGGGCCGGATTCTTAAATGTATCAATCTTCCCAACAAATTGAAAAAAAAAATGTTGTTTTTTTTTTTTCCTTTTGGAATCATTTCTTTAAAAGTACCAGTTAGAAAGTCCAAATAGGCTTACTCATCCAGGACTTCTGTTCAGCTTCCTGCGAGGAAGCCAAGATTGCAGCTCCCTGCTGTACTGGACGCAGAACAGGCAGGCACAGCACGTCAGGACCTGGGGCTGAGAGTGTCCCACGTGCACCCGCTGAGTGAAGAGGGCTGCCTTCTCTATCGCTTCTTCCAAACCAGAGACGTCTCAACCATCGTCTCCATTCAAATCAATGAGATATCAGAGAAGGAGCGCAGAATTCTCTTCCTCATTTTCAAAAACTGACTGTCACAAAATGTTAAAACTCCAACCGGAGAAACTTTAAAAAATAGCTAACATCTTCTCAATAATTCAGAGTAATTTTTATTTTTTTCAGTTCTCTTTAGTTTGATTTCCTTTTGTACCATTAGAAACTCCTCATGTAATTTCCACAGCAACCACTAGAGGGAGAACTTCTACTGAAAAAACACCTTCACTTGTTTCCTAAATCTGAACAACTCAAAAATAATGATGCCTCCCCAAGAGGAAAGATCATATAGCCATCCTGCAAATCTCAAATGTATTTTTTAATGAGTCTTGATAATAAGTAATAATATATATTCTGCAAAGAAGGGAATGGCTACCCACTCCAGTATTCTTGCCTGGAGAATTCCATGGACAGAGGGCTACAGTCCATGGGGTTGTAAAAATTGGATAAGATTAAAACAACCAACACTTTCACTTCAAAGATTTTTACATTCATTAATCATTTGCTTCTCCAAATGAATGGCCAAAGGCACAGGTATTATGACCACTTGGCTAAAATTTAAAAATGCAAATGACCGAACCGAAGACAGACAAGATTTTAATTGAACAATCATATTAGGACTGAGGTCTCAGTATTTTTTTCAAATACATTACATTGTCTCCTTACCATTTTTTGTTGAGAAAATAGAAAATTTTATAGTCTCAGCTTTTCATCATATTGTAGAGTTCTAGATAAATATCTGGAAATACAGGAGACACTTAAATAACTACTGAATGTTGGATGAATTAACATATGAAAGAAAGAGTGAATGAATGAAGTTTCACTCTTTCTCTTCAGCGCTGTGTGCTAACACAGCACCTAGCAATAGGACACCCGTTCTCTTTCCAACCACATCTCATTTCCGAGGCAGCAGTTACAAGGATGCCTAAGGATATTGCTTGCAGTTTAATAAGCCCCATGAAGAAGGGAGCTTTGTAATCCTTTCTCCAAGATCATGGAATCCTCATGTTATGGACTGAATGTTAGTGTCATCCCCCAAATTCCTGTTAATATCCTAACACCCCGTGTGTCGTGGTGTTGGAAGGTGGGGCTTCTGGAAGGTGATTAGCTCCTGAGAGTGGAGCCCTCATGAATGGATTAGTGCCCTTAAAAGGAGTGAAAGAGGCATGAGAGAGATGTTTTGTTTCTCTTTGCCATGTGAGAATACAAGGAGAAGATGGCCATCTGTGAATCACAGTCAGGGCCCTTACCAAGAAATCGACCACGCTGGCACGCTGACCTCAGACCTCCAATCTGCTGAACTGCACGAAATACCACCCAGTTTATGGGATCCTGTTATGGCAGCGGACAGATACACCTCTTGCTCCACCTTCTCTGGACCGATTTTAGAACATTTAAGCTAGGGAATTTTTATTATTCCACTAAATCTTATGCAAACCATCATTATGACTCAAATACAGAATTCCTCACATGGGTTAACTGCAGAGGAAAGAAGCGACAATTAGCTAGAAGAAAGAAGGCTTAAAGCTGTGACCTACGCCTTCCTTTTGCTCAGATGGTAAAGACTCTGCCTGGAATGCAGGAGACACAGGTTCGATCTCTGGGTTTGGAAGATCCCCTGGAGCAGGGAATGGCAAGCCATTGCAGGATTCTTGCCTGGAGAATCCCATGGACAGAGGAGTCTGGCGAGCTACAGTCCATGGGGTCACAAAGAGTTGGACACAACTAATACTTTCACTTTCCTTCCTTTTGCGGGAATCTTGAAACATTTGCAACAAAGGTATACTATGGGTCTGTGTCACATCAAGTAAAATAAAAATATCGATACTATAATAATAAGTTACCAATTGCTATTAAAGTAAGTAAAAGACAGTTATTGAAATCCACTAAAGAGCCTTGAAAAAAAAGCAATAATCCCCTGAGAAATACTAGACACTTCTTTTCGAGCAAGAAGGCTGCATTTGGTGGGATGTGTATATGTGGGGATGGGGTACTTGCTGTCTCTTCTCCTGCAGTTAACTTCCTCTGCACAATTAAGGAATCAAGAAACTGGCTGCTAGGAATTCCCTGGAGATCCAGTGGTTAGGCCTCTGCACTTCCATTACAGAGGGCCCAGGTTTCACTCCCGGCTGGGGAACTAAAACCCTGCAAGCCATGCAGTGCAGTCAAAAAGAAAAAAAAAAAAAAAANTGCAGTTAACTTCCTCTGCACAATTAAGGAATCAAGAAACTGGCTCCTAGGAATTCCCTGGAGATCCAGTGGTTAGGCCTCTACACTTCCGTTACAGAGGGCCCAGGTTTCACTCCCGGCTGGGGAACTAAAACCCTGCAAGCCATGCAGTGCAGTCAAAAAGAAAAAAAAAAAAAAAAGACAGCTCCTCCTAAAATGAACAGATAATCCACAGTTTCATATAGCTCCAAATATAAAATTTTTCAGAAGAAATCCCAAGAAGTGAGAAGATTTTTAGTGCTTTCCTATAATTTCAATCTGCTTACAATGAAAAAATGAATTAACTTTTTTAACAAGGGGAAATACTTTTAATTCAAGTTATATAAATTTCATATCTGATCTTAAAATTATCTCTGGCACATATTTTGTGTTAAAAAAAAAGTTAAGCTGTTTCCTTGTTGTTTAATCTAAGAAGATAAATAATCAAGTGCTACTAGACCGAGTCGTACCTAGTACTCCCTGTCTCTTCTTATCAAGAGCTGAGCTTACCAAAGACTCCTTGTTTTTAATTCAAGTTATATAAATTTCATATCTGATCTTAAAATTATCTCTGGCACATATTTTGTGTTAAAAAAAAAGTTAAGCTGTTTCCTTGTTGTTTAATCTAAGAAGATAAATAATCAAGTGCTACTAGACTGAGTCGTACCTAGTACTCCCTGTCTCTTCTTATCAAGAGCTGAGCTTACCAAAGACTCCTTGGAACTGGCAAAGAAACAAGGGCATCTCCTCTAGCTGGTCCTTCCAGAATCCTTCACCAGGCTGATTTCAAGCACACAAAGAAGATAAAGTTGAACTGGTAGGCTTCCTCATATCTGCTCATTCCGCACATTTAGTACATTCCTTGAGTAGCTGGTTTTGAAAAAGCTTATTTAAAAATTATCTGATTTTGTGCATTAAGTTTTTTGGATGATATCCCATGAAACTTTTCAAACAGAAAAAGTTCGTGTAGCTTTGTGAGCTCACGTACCACATTTCTAGTGAATTTTTAAAATCCATGACTGAAAGGAGACAGTTATTGGTAATCAGTACATATACAAACTCCACTGAATGACAAACAATTTTGTAAAGAAAAAAGAAAAGTCAGAGCCCGCTGAGAAAATCTTAAAAGCATACAGAGTTCACACGAAGAAAAGTAATTCCATTTACAATGAGTATCAGAGGGGAAAAGATTCAACGCATTTTGACAAAGTTAATATATTTGCTTTCTATAGTACTGTGGTATTTTCACAGATTTCTTGTCCATTCAAACTCAGAAACCTAACTATATCATTAGAAAAGAATAAATAAAATTAGATTACCTGGGGGTCTAACAGAGCTCTAATGAGATTTAATAAATGTTTATATGTATTCAATTTTTATTCATATCATTTTAATCACTTTACAAATTAAATATAATTAAAAGTGCCAATGATACCTGAGTCAATGAAATTCAAGCACATAACAATACGTCTGTATAACTAGGAGGTAGTTTTGAAATATGAAAATAGGACTACAACACTTGGAGAATTATTCTTAATTTTCAACAAAATGCAAATACTCCCAGAGGGATGGTACAGGGAGGGAGGAGGGAGGGGGGTTCAGGATGGGGAACACATGTATACCTATGGCGGATTCATTTTGATGTATGGCAAAACCAATACAATATTGTAAAGTATTTACCCTCCAATTAAAATAAATAAATTTATATTTTAAAAAAATACTCCAAGTTCAACCACAAATTTCAAAGAAAGAAACTGCAAAATAATTTCTGGTCATGGAAATGTGTTTCAGGAGTGGAAAAAATAGCTTCTGGAGCTTTTAGATTCAGATCTACTCTCAGAAAAACCTAGGACACTCTGCTACAGTCAACAGCCCAGACAGCGCTCATCAAAGTATTTTTTGCTGTGATTAAGTGGGTGTGTTAGGGGTTGGGGGGGGAGGTGGCAGAGGGGGCTGGAATGGGGAGATAAGGGTACAAAATCTTCACTTTAGTTTGGAGAAAAAAAATACTACTTTAAATGGCACATGGTAGTTTTAAATGCCTTTCCCCCATCGTCTTAAATGATTACCAGCAAGAATCCTATCATTACAGTAAAAATTACCAACCATAAATTCAACTGTGTTAATTTCCAAACTATTGAAAATATGTCACGTCAGAAAGTTGAGCTCTCAAAATGGAAATATGTTCCAGTGTCTCCAGTAATGTTGAATTAAAAACATGATGTTCACAAGGAATTTTCTCTTTCCTATGAATATTTAGAAAGATTATTTTTTTAATTATTATTTCAGGCTTCTGCTACCGTGAATGCCACCCCTTCCAAAAAGCTCTGAGAAAAGAGAGTCCCCTCTCCACCAACTAGAATTTACTATTCTCATAAGCAAAACATTAATAAACGATGGAAAACCTCCATCTCTCATCTTGCCTACTGATCTTACCATAGGACAAAAACATGTTCCTTTCCCAAGATGACTATTTGTGCAACCAACCCCTGGAGCAAACAACCCTTTCTATTTTTAATATTTTTTAAAATTTATTTTTAATTGAAGAATAATTGCTTTACAGTATTGTGTTGGTTTTTGTCATGTATCGACATGAATCAGCCACAGGTCTCCATATGTCCCCTCCTTCTTGAACTTCCCTCTTGCCCCATCCCATCCCTCTGGGTTGTCCCAGAGCCCTGGTTTGAGTTTCCTGAGTCGTACAGCACACTCCCGCCGGCTCTCGGGCTTACATACGGAAGCATGTATGCTTCTGCACTGCTCTCTCCACCCGTCCACCCTCTCCTTCCTTCCTCCTGCCAGTGTTCATTAAGTCATTCTCTTTCTGTGTATATTTGCCTGGAATTTTCAGTAGGACCAGTAAGTGGAAGAATCATACACCACGAATTCTTTTGCTCTTTCGTTACAGTGATTAAAGGCAAGTGACCACAAAAAGGGTGCCCCCGAAGGAAGCCATTGTTATGGTATCAATCCATTATTTTCCCAACTACTGATTACAACAGGATCTAAGGCTCCGCTTTGCTCAGTTCAGTTCAGTTGCTCAGTCATGGTGGACTATGCGACCCCATGGACTGCAGCACGCCAGGCTTCCCATCACCACCTCCCAGAGTTTACTCAAACTCTTGCCCTCTGAGTCAGTGATCCATCCAACCATTTCATCCTCTGTTGTCCCCTTCTCCTCCTGCCCTCAAATCTTTCCCAGCATCAGGGTCTTTTCCAATGAGTCAGCTCTTCGTATCAGGTGGCCAAAGGATTGGAGTTTCAGCTTCAGCATCAGTCCTTCCAATGAACACCCAGGACTGATCTCCTTTAGGATAGACTGGTTGGATCTCCTTGAAGTCCAAGGGACTCTCAAGAGTCTTCTTCAGCACTACAGTTCTAAAGCATCAATTCTTCAGTGCTCAGCTTTCTTCACAGTCCACCTCTCTCATCCATACACGACCGCTGGAAAAGCCATAGCTTTGACTAGATGGACCTTTGTTGGCAAAGTAATGTCTCTGCTTTCAACATGCTTTGATAGGGTAAGTATTTTTCAAAAATTAAAATTTTTCTACTTAAGCAACATAGAACTAGGAATATTTAGAAAGTATGAGTTCATTTAGAAAGTATCAGTTCATTCACCTATCCCACAGACATTTTTGAGTGCCTCTTTTGTGAAAAGTTTTATGTGAGTGCCTTTCCAGAGTCCATGAAATCATATAATAATTTGGACGGTGAGCCATCTTTTCCACTAATGAGTCCAGTCCTGTTGTAGTACAATGCCCAAAGAAAACAGAAATCCCCTCATCATGCTGCTGTTGCTGCTAAGTCGCTTCCGTCGTGTCCAACTCTGTGCAGCCCCACAGACGGCAGCCCACCAGGCTCCTCCGTCCATGGGACTTTCCAGGCGAGAGAACCGGAGTGGGCTGCCATTGCCTTCTCCACCCCTCATCATGAGAACTATATAATGGGAAGGTTCTCTTTTGACCATGGAATACGGCATGCATTCTAAATATCTACAATTCTAAATTTTATCAAATAAAGAAGGATATTAAGGGCAAAGAGATTTCATTTTCTACCAACCTGTTTCCAGAATTCTATAGTTTTTGCAGCTGAAAAACCTATAAATATACAGTGTTGGAACCCCTGTTACATCATGACAATTTTCCACAGGGAAGTATTCTAAGAGAATAATAATTTGTGCACTAGATGTGAAAACAGCTCAGAAAATAGCACTTTTAGAAATCTAAATTTATATCCACTTTAAGATATATAGTACAAAGGGTTGGGGAGAGAGAAAATTCTAACCTCAGCAGGAGCAGCCAAATGGCTGCAAAGCAGAAATGGAGTAGAAATTTAATCGATCCCTCCCTTGATTGCCATCATTCTTAGTTAACATAGTAATGTCTCTTTCTTTACTACAACACACTACACAACTTTGAAGTCTGCAGGACAACATGGCAGATGTATGATGTATACTACCATGGTGAATGTTAAAGAGGAGTCTGCAATATTAACCCACCTGGTCTAAAATTATCTTTTTTCCAAGTCATGATAAACACTGGCAGCAGTGAAAGCTGGGAGATAAAAAAGTGTGCAGTTAATTTTCCTTGGCTCATCTGTCCAACCAAGGATGTAAATTGACTCCTCCCAGAGGGGCAGTATAGTCAGGAGCTTCACTAATATGGTAGACTAGGTAGATAATCTTTGGACAGGGAGTTCCTTGGACAGCAAGGAGATCAAACTATTCAACCTTAAAGGAAATCAACTCTAAATATTCATTGGAAGGACTGATGCTGAATACTTTGGCCACCTGATGTGAAGAGCTGACTCATTGGAAAAGACCCTGATGCTGGGAATGATTGAAGGCAAGAGGAGAAGGAGACGACAAAGGATGAGATGGGTGGATGGCATCACCAACTCAATGGACTGAGTTTGGGCAAACTCCGGGAGATGGAGAAGGACAGGGAAGCCTGACATGCTGCAGTCCATGGGATCTCAAAGAGTCAGACAGGACTTAGTGACTGAGCAGCAACAAAAAGTCACAGGTTTCCATTTAAATTTTGTAATGGAAATACAGTTGACATACAATATTAAGCTGGTTTCAGTGTACAACGTAGTGATTCAGTAGTTGCATACATTATAAAGTGATCACCATGGTAAGTCTAGCGAATATCTGTCCCCATACAAAGCTATTAAAATATCATTAACCACATTCCTCATGCCGTAACTCACATCCCTGTAGCTTACTTACTTTACACCTCTTATAGCCTTCAGTTATTTCACCCAGTCCCCATCCCTCCTTCCTCTGGCAATCATCAGTCTGTTCTCTGTATCTATGAGTCTGTTTTCATTTTGTCTTGTTTGCTTGTTTTGTTTTTAAGATTTCACATATAAGTGGAATCAAACAGTACGTGTCTTTCCCTGTCTGACTTCTTTCACGTAGCACGATACCCTCTAGGTTCATCTGTGTTGTCACAAAGGGCAAGATTTCACTCTTTTTTATGGTCTAATAATATTATGCTATATATACTCTGTGAAATTGGACAAATGCTTCAAATAAGGGTTTACCTCATGCTCCCCAGAGAGCTGGTTATTAAACACACACCACCATGCCACTGGGCTCACAGACCTGCGTGGGCTGGAGCGCTGTCAGCCTGCGGGGACCCGACTCATACAAAGCCCATGTTGCACCACGTAGACCGGAAGGGTCTTGTTAAGGATATTGTCAACAAATTTTAAAAGCTGTTCTTGGAGAACACACTGGCCAAACTTCTCCCTTACATACCAGAAAGACACATGTTCTGGCTTGTTTTTATTCTTTGGACAAGGATGTTCACGTATCTGCATCCCTTTTGTATTGGATATTAGAAAAATTAGACACAATTTGCAGGATACAAATTTATAGGATTTAATGATATGTGTGTGTGTGTACATATATACACCTTGCTTAAGAATCTCACCCAGCTTCAGTTCATTTTTCTAAGTTAAATTCCTTTTGCTTTGGTTTCATTTTTATCATTTTTTAAATCTCATCTATTTCTTTGTTTACATTTAGGAATTTACATATTTCTGCAAGGTACCAACACTATCAAAATAATGTTTCAAATAAATGATTAGGCTGCATAATTTGACTGTCAGATCCAAAATTATTTCTTATTCAAATAAAAAGTTTTAATTACTTAGGCACAGATTCCATGAGAGAGGAAGCTATTCCCCAACTAATCTGTAGACAGAGGTGTTAAATGGATTAGGCTTGGCTGCAAGGTTGATCAAGTCATCCTCTGATGAACCCATCCTAATTTTTAAATTTTTAAATATTCATTTCAACTGAATAACATATTCTTAAGGAATGCAATGCAATTTTAATCCCATTTTATGAAAGCAAAAATACATATGAAACACAGGTGGTGGGGAGAAAGAGGACTATTTGGTACAAGTAGCAGAGTGATGGCGTTTGCTTATTCTCTATTATAAATATGAGAATAAAAAATTTCATGTATGCTAGTGTCAGGGGTTACTTCATGATCTCTTAGTGGGAAAAACATACAGAAATGACTCAATGGCTCAGGCTAAATTAACGCCTACTGAAATATATTTAATAATTGTTCATATAAATATAGGAAAAAGACAGAAAGGGAAAAAAACATACTCTCCACCTTGCCAAAAAGACTAGCTTTTACAGAGCATGAAGCTTTGAAATGTTCAGAACTGAATCATCAGGCTTTCAGTCAGTCAGTCAGTTTCTTTGCGACCCCATGGACTGCAGCACTCCAGGCTTCCCTGTCCATCACCAACTTCTGGAGTTTACCCAAACTCATGTCCATTAAGTCGGTGATGCCATCCAACCATCTCATCCTCTGTCGTCCCCTTCTCCTCCCGCCTTCAATCTTTCCCGACATCAAGGTATTTTCCAATGAGTCAGTTCTTTGCATCAGGTGGCCTAAGTATTTCAGTTTCAGATTCAGCATCAGTCCTTCCAATGAATATTCAGGGCTAATTTCATTTAGGATGAACTGGTTGGATCTCCTTGCAGTCCAAGGGACTCTCAAAAGTCTTCTCCAACACCACAGTTCAAAAGCATCAATTCTTTATGCTCAGCTTTCTTTATAGTCAGCCTTTCACATCCATACATGACTACTGGAAAAACCATAGCTTTGACTAGATGGACCTTTGTTGGCAAAGTAATGTCTCTGCTTTTTAATATGCTGTCTAGGTTGGTCATAACTTTCCTTCCAAGGAGCAAGAATCTTTTAATTTCATGGCTGCAATCACCATCTGCAGAAAGTCTGTCACTGTTTCCATTGTTTCCCCATCTATTTGCCATGAAGTGATGGGACCAGATGCCATGACCTTAGTTTTCTGAATGTTGAGTTTTAAGCCAACCTTTTCACTCTCCTCTTTCACTTTCATCAAGAGGCTTTTTAGGTCCTCTTCACTTTCTGCCATAAGGGTGGTATCATCTGCATATCTGAAGTTATTGATATTTCTCCCAGCAATCTTGATTCCAGCTTGTGCTTCATCGAGCCTGGTATGTCTCATGATGTACTCTGCATAGAAGTTAAATAAGCAGGGTGACAATATACAGCCTTGACGTACTCCTTTTCCTATTTGGAACCAGTCTGTTGTTTCATGTCCAGTTCTAACTGTTGCTTCCTGACATGCATATAGGTTTCTCAAGAGGCAGGTCAGCTGGTCTGGTATTCCCATCTCCTTCAGAATTTTCCAGTTTGTTGTGATCCACACAATCAAAGGCTTTGGTGTAGTCAATAAAGCAGAAATAGATGTTTTTCTGGAACTCTCTTGCTTTTT
>SJYX01002353.1:213844-224475 GCA_006410675.1 Oreotragus oreotragus | reverse complement strand
AGTTTTCCAAATTTGCTGGCATATTGAGTGCAGCACTTTCACAGCATCATCTTTCAGGATCTGAAATAGTTCAACTGGAATTCCATCACCTCCACTAGCTTTGTTCGTAGTGATGCTTCCTAAGGCCCACTTGACTTCACATTTCAGAATGTCTGGCTCTAGGTGAGTGATCACACCATCATGATTATCTGAGTCATGAAGATCTTTTTTGTACAGTTCTTCTGTGTATTCTTGCTACCTCTTCTTAATATCTTCTGCTTCTGTTAGTTTAATACCATTTTTGTCCTTTATTGTGCCCATCTTTGCATGAAATGTTTCCTTGGTATCTCTAATTTTCTTGAAGAGATCTCTAGTCTTTCCCATTCTATTGTTTTCCTTTAAGGGGGGCAACAAACGAAGATGTAACACACCAAATAGATGCACTTTACCCATCACTAAGCCTCTGATCTGACCATCTGTTTCCATTAACTCTTCTCCGGCCTGTTGCCCTGACCTACACCCATATACTGAGCAAAACGTCTGTGCTTCACAGTAAGCTTAGTGCCAAGATAGATGTCAAAGATGCACAACAGGGCAACTGCCCTTAAGGAACTCCATTCATTTATTTTCATTGAACATGTCAGTCCATCAGCCTTGACTTTATACCTGTGTACCTGTGTATACCTTTATACCTATGTATCTAACATACTACAAGATGATCAAGGTGCTCAGAGGAAATAGTCAATTCCTTCCCAGAAATGACCTACAGCCTGGTTGAAAAACCAAATAAAAGAGTTTTTACAACAAACTGAAAATTGCGTGGCACAGAAGGAAGAAGAAGGCTGGACACGGCAGCCAAACCAACTAGGAGAGGAATCAGGGAAGTTGGTGTGATGCTAATAATCATAATGACAAAGCTACTCTATAGCCATTTCCTTTGCCTCAGGTATGAAGGTCCGAAATAAGTTTTAGGCTGACTAGGTACATAAAGACCCACAGGACTTGTCCAGTAATAGAAAGAGGCAAGGAAGATACTTTTGTTATCTTTTGCAGAGTTCTGCAGAATTCAAGAATCCTAAGAGTTGTGTGCCAACGCATGTGCATATGTTTGTTGTACATGGGATGTACAGTAAGTACAAAGGACTTCAGGAAGACAGGAAGCCATGGGGTAAACACTGCAGAAAGTTTCCAGGTCAAAGCATAGAGCAGTTTAGCAGGTCTATCTGAGATTAACTGTATGAACAAAGTTATGAATATAACAAAGTAGGAAAAAAATCACCAATGGGAAGATAAACCTCTACAGAGATTCTTCTACACAGTCTCAAACAGAAAAAGAAAATATTTTGAACAAAATACTGAAGAACACTTGAATAAAAGTACAGAATCCCTTTTGGAGTTAAGTCTTAAGGTAACAAAAAATACAAGAAGCAGCTCATGCTTTCAGTAACTATAACTAACCCAAAGCAACCTGAATGTGTCAGTGTCTTTTCCCTAATCCCACATGAAACCTGAACAACATCAAATACCATCTCTTTTAAAAATGCAGAACAAAATCAAAACCAAAACTGTTACATGTTATAAAAATTTTCCAGATTCATAAAATTTAAAGCAACGGGTTACATCTATGTGTTAATTTTCTGCAAAGTCAAAGAAATTTATTTGTCCTGTGTAGATCTGCACTCAAAACCAATGAAATATACACACAACCTAATTTTTGTGTGTGCCTGCAGCTGTGAGAACAGCAAGGTAACTTGTGATCCTGGCCTGTGACTACTACTAACTCTGAATGCTAGATCACCGTGTGTTTTTTTCATTTCCTATAAAATGTGAGTTGAGTCAAACAAAACGCTTGAATGGTATCCTTCACATTCCAAGTTCTTTTCAAACGATGGCCACTTAAAGAAATGAATGCCTCCTCGGAGTTCAGGAAACCATTGTTTATTGAGGCAAATTTACTGTTCTACTTTGTAGGATTGGGTTTCAGGTGTAAGAACTGCAGTTGTGCTTGAAATGTATTTTCAAAGACACCGCCATGGAGAATCATAAAGCAGCTTTCAAGCACTGTTTCCAAATTCATTTGCTAAGTGATAGGGTAAAGTGTAAAACAATGGCTGAAGCTTTATTCTAAACAGACATGTTGGGCTTTTTCTTATTCTTTCTTTTCCGGACCAGAAAGACAAGCTTCCACATATCCCTGGAGATCTCTGGAGAGCTTTGCCTCTGGCCACTCCGAGTGTATATTAGCAGTCCATTAAAGGCTTGCATCCCAATCATATCTTAAAATGAATGGGGGGTTATCTGCTTGTACTTGGATTGTCTGCTTTGCCGCAGCACTAGGGTTCCCGAAAGGAGGCACGGTTTCCACTAGAGAAAGGCTCTCTCGTTTCCCCCAAAGAGCCACAGCCGCCCAGTGATTACTCCATCACAGTGAACTTCACTTTGGACAAAAAGCCACTGTGATCCACTTGCCTCCTCATTTGTAATGACTAGGATTTGTCTTCGGATCCAATCACAAGCCTGCACATGAGGTGAAGGAATGAAGAGTGTCCCTGGCATCTGAATATATGCTGCTGCTGCTGCTGCTAAGTCACTTCAGTCGTGTCCGACTCTGTGTGACCCCATAGACGGCAGCCCACCAGGCTCCCCCATCCCTGGGATTCTCCAGGCAAGAATACTGGAGTGGGTTGCCATTTCCTTCTCCAATGCATGAAAGAGAAAAGTGAAAGTGAAGTCGCTCAGTCTGTCCGACTGTTAGCGACCCCATGGACTGCAGCCCACCAGGCTCCTCCGTCCATTGGATTTTCCAGGCAAGAGCACTGGGGTGGGGTGCCATATGCTGTATTTGCTTAAAATTCGCAGCTCCAAGAAAAGACTTCCACTTAACCTAACGTCACCAGAACTGGACTGTTGCAGTATAGAGCAGCAGAATGCCCCGATCAGCTGACGAAATCAATTCAGGTGTCAAAGAGAGACACTGCTGAAATGAAACATCGAAACAGATAAAATGAACCACTCTCAAAATGTCTGGACAGATGGGGACTGAGAGTGCTGGGGAAGTCTACATTCACATTCCATACACAGTAATGTCTCCGCCCTCATAGTACCTAGTGTAATGGTCCATACGTGATGGGTGTGCACAGCACAGCCAGCCTCACACACTGTGACTGGATGTGTAGCAGGTTACCTCTGCATGATTGCCACTCCACAACCTCTCAGCACCGAGAAACCATCCTCAACACACACGCACACACCCCAGACATATCACATGCGCACAATTCAGTGATTGCTGTAATTATACCAGCTTAAAAAGAAGATAAGAGAAAAGGTGAACATCAGAATGGTAGTAGCACTGGCGACTTGGGGCTTGGGCTGGTTCATTCACTACAGACGCCCGGTTATGTGCAACGCCTTTTAAGACTAGACTTTGCTGCCCTGTGTGGCCACAGAGTCAGTGATCAAACCTCAGATAGATTCCTGCCTCACCACCCTACACACACAGAGTCATACAAAATTAGTGAATAAAAGCAAGAATTTTAGCGATAACATGGAGGAAACATACACACTACCATATGTAAATCAGAGAGCCAGTGGGAATCTGCTATAGGACGCAAGGTGCTCAACTCTGATGCTCTGTGACAACCTAGAGCGGCAGGAAGGAGGGAAGGTGGAAGCGAACCTCAAGAGGGAGGCGATATATCTCTACCTGGGGCCTATTCATGTTGATATGTGGCAGAAACCAACACAGTACTGTAGAGCAATTATCCTCCAATTAAAAATAAATAAGTTTTTTAAAAAGCCCAATCATCCATCCAGGAGAGTTCTAGATAGTTTTAAATGAATGCAGGCTAAAAATGCAAATCCTGAGAGTCTGAGTCACTGTCCTCTTTAATTATAAATAACATTAATTAGGAAACTACTGCCAGACATTGTTCTAGGCAATGTATACATTTAATTTTTTGCAATTATTATAACACTATGAGATAGAAACAACTATCCACATCCCATTTTTAGAGAGGAGAAAACTGAGGGGCCAACAGGGAAAGCAGCCTCCCCAGTGAATATCACAAAATCACCACCAAATAGTCTACTTTGGAATTCAAAACCACCCTGGTTGATTTTCTTAAATAAGCTCCTATTTGACTGCAAGGAGATCCAACCAGTGCATTCTGAAGGAGATCAGCCCTGGGATTTCTTTGGAAGGACTGATGCTAAAGCTGAAACTCCAGTACTTTGGCCACCTCATGCGAAGAGTTGACTCATTGGAAAAGACTCTGAGGCTGGGAAGGATTGGGGGCAGGAGGAGAAGGGGATGACCGAGGTTGAGATGGTTGGATGGCATCACGGACTTGATGGATGTGAGTCCGAGTGAACTCCGGGAGATGGTGATGAACAGGGAGGCCTGGCATGCTGCGATTCATGAGGTCACAAAGAGTCAGACACAACTGAGCGACTGAACTGAACTAAACTGAACTGACCACATAGGTTGGCACCAATATGTTCCAACTAAACTTTTATTTACAGCACATGGTCAGACTTGGGGTAAGTTTTCAAATAATTTGAACACAATAAAATATAAATATTTTAAAACTATAATCTAATTCTAAATATAGAATTTAGCCATTTTGTGATGAGTCAGATACTGCTTTGAAATCTTTCAGGGTTACCATAGGATCCAGCAGTCATACTCTTTGGCAATTATCCAAAGGGACTGAGAATTATCCAAAGGGATGTGAGAACCCATACAAAAACCTACACACAAATGTTCATGGCAACTTCATTCATAGTTGTGAAAAATGGAAGCAATCAAGATGTCCTTCAACAGGTGAACAGACAAATAAATTGTGGTATACCCATACAATGGAATATTATACAGCATTAAAACCCAACAAGTTATCAAGTGATGAAAAGATAAGGAGGAATCTTTCTCTTAGATTCATATAAGTTAAAGAAGTCCATCTGAAAAGACTACATCATTATATGACATTCTGGAAAAGGCAAATGTGCGGAGACAGAAAAAGATCAGTGGTTGCCAGAGGTCTAGGGTGATGAAGGGAGAGATGTACCCACGGAATACAGGGACTGTTACTGTCTGAAACTATTCTGTTTGAGGTTATAATGGTAGCTACCTGTCTATGCATTTGCTAAAACCCAAAGAACATGCAATACAAAGAATGAACTCTAGTGTAAACTCTGGACTTGATCTGATAATAAGGTATCAATGTTGGCTCATCAATTATAACAAATGTACTACATCAACACAAAACAGTAATAATATCAGAAACCATGTGTCTGAGGAGGGATGAGGGGATAAGTATGAACTCTATACTTTCTGCTCGATTTTTCTGTAACCCAAAAACTGCTCTAAAAATATGCTAATTTTTTTCAATAAATGCCCCAGAATAGCACACAGCGATGTTCTGAAGATGCGTGCCAAGTGATCTCAGTCGTGCCTATCTCTTTGAGACCCCACGGACTGCAGCCCACCAGCCTCCTCCGTCCATGGGCTTCTCCAGGCAAGAATATTGGACTGGGTGGCCATGCCCTCCTACAGGGGATCTGCCTGACCCAGGGATCGAACGCTGCGTCTCTTACATCTCCTACATCGGCAGTCGGGTTCTTCACCACTAGTACCACCTGGAAAGCCCTTTTGAAGATGAGCAATTATTAAGTATGAAAAATAAAGCTATCAAATTAGTTTTACTCGCAAAGCCAATTCAGCAATAGCTTTCGGATATTATTGTTCCTTACAACACAATGATACTGAAATATTCCACTGTGTCCTTCCTTTTTCCTTTTTTTCCTTTTTCATCAAAGAAAACTTTTCCTACCAAAAAATATTTGGCAAATTCCCTGGAAATAAAAGTCTTCTGCCCATGTATTTTGCCACCTCATGATAAACAAGTTTGTTTTCACCGGAAATCTGCTTTCGGGGCTTTTGCAAAAACACACCACACTTGTGCTTTATAACAGAGAAGGAAAGCGAAGGTTGGAGGTCACATTCTACTTGCAGTG
Source organism: Oreotragus oreotragus (assembly GCA_006410675.1). NCBI lineage: Eukaryota > Metazoa > Chordata > Mammalia > Artiodactyla > Bovidae > Oreotragus > Oreotragus oreotragus. The sequence goes on along the minus strand of SJYX01002353.1, from coordinate 218,484 downwards.
AACACATGGGCCACTTGGCTGCTGAAAGCTTGGCAGTTTTCAGAACTACAATCAGGAGACTCTTGATGGAGAAGAAAACATAAAGAAATCAGAAAAAATGAAGAAAAATGCTAGAAACAGTAGCAACTGACTCTGGAATATAGTTCTTGGTTGCTCTTTATGTTTGTGGATGCGTGTGTGTGTGTGTGTGTGTGTGTGTGTGTGTTTTCACACATGCATCCACTGAGAAACGTTTATTAAATAGGGAGCTAAAGGAAATATACACAAAAGCTGCTGGACATGGTTTCTTCTCTCTTTGAAAGAAAAACCCAATTCTTTCTAAGCTTATATCTTTTCTTATTCAAATTAGATTTAAAGGGTCATAAGCAGGGTTGTGGAGCTTATCACCATCACAAGTGAAAAACAAGTCCAAGAAAGCCTTATCTTTGAAGTCACAAGAGAATTCCCTTGTGCTGAAATAAAAGGTCACGTTAAAAGGCAGCAATTGTAAGAAACACAAGATTCTATGTCCTTTGTCACTTAATTCAAATGAGTAACCTGTTGGAAGCGTCGTCCGAATGGCAGGTCCACCACACTACCCCTCTGTCAGCATCAGCTGACACTCACAGCCTTTCCAAGATGCAAGAGCAGGGCCTGCAGGACAAAGGAGCCGGCCAGCGCCTGGAATCACATCCTGCTGCTGACCATCACGGGGCACCCCTGGGGAATTCAGGAGGAGTCCCAAGCACAATACAGCCTTAGTGAGCAAAGTCAAGGAGACAGACCCCAGAGAAAGTCCACTTGCTAGAGAAAGCCTGCTTGTCTTCAGCATCCATTGCCTTCAAGGATTTATCTTCAGCTCAACTTTATAATACAGAACATGTTCAGGTTTTCTGTAGCCCCAATATCTCAGCAACTCGGATTAAAACTGGCCTTCCCTGGCTACCAACTCCAATGAAACCCTGTCCTGCAGGGCAGCACTGATCTGTACTTTCCCTTCATTTGTTATGAAAACACGGTCTCTTTAAAAGAGCCTGCACTTGCCGTTAGGTTACTACTCACCTATTCCAGATAAGCCTGTTCTCCGAGTCACATTTACTTTCAAAGCTCAACTCAGACAAGGAAATAGAGTAGGTGTGACATGCCTAAATAATGTGTATATATGTGTTTAAAAAAATTCATCTCTTCCACATAAAAATGAGGACCAACACACTCATAAAGACATCCCACAACGCCTCTCCCCAGTCAACCTCCTCTCCCCTCTATACTTCCCGTCTCAAGAGAGAAAGCAGAACAGGATGCAGCTAACAAGAGAACCAAAGAGAAAAGGGCTGAAGATGGACACGGTAATAAAAGAGACAGTACAGGGAAAATAAGGGCCAGAAGCCTCTGACTGAGGCTGTCTTCCCCTTTTTTTAAGGTTTTTGACATAGAGCACTAAATGGATTTTTCCAGAAAAATGAAAGTAGGGTAGTGATGGTGTTGAAATCAGCAGTACAGTATGGCTACAATTTACAGAATGTGTCATTTTGCGGGGTTTTGGAAAGAGAAACAAATAGAGATAAAAATTACATCTTAGGGAAGTCAGTTATGAGTTCTCTGGACTTTGGATGGTGGAAACAGAGTTATTTCCTCGGCAAGACAAGCACAGCCACACTGCTGGGGGGCGGGGTGGGAGGAGCTGAGCATCCTGTTCCCTACTTGAAAAATATTTCCAGTCAGAAGAGAGTCACGTGCGCTGTAACTGACCTAAATTCTCCCTGCTGCTACTATTCATTTTCCCTTCCTTTCACATTATGATTCCCTGCATATGCTTTATTCTCCATCAGTTCATTCAGAGAACCCTAGCTTTGCTCTAAAATTTATTTTAAAAGCCACAGTGTTTTTAGATTTGTATCAGATGCAGCTACCAAGCTCTAGAAATTTTGTTTCAAACTTTCTTGAGCCGGAAATGCATTCACAAATAATACAATATTCCAGTGTATCTTACTGCTACTAACAATAAAACATACAGAGAATCTGCTCAAAAACCATTTTATCTGCATTAAGATGCAAGATCTTTGATGATGGTTAAGTTCACGCCAGTAATTATTTCTAGCAAGATCCACAGATAGAAACAAAAACAACAGCAAAAAAAAAATCCTGAACATGGGATTTAAAAATATGAATGTATTCACTTGCAAACTATTTTCCTTTACCAATAATCCTTTAAAATTTTCTTTGAAATCTCTGTCATTAAAAACTGTCAGTTCAAAACTTTTAAAAAATGACATGGGATTTGTTGAAGACAAATCTGGAATCCACACTGCCTAGGCAGAAAAAAGCAAGTGAAAAAATATCTCCTTAAAACCTTCCATAATTTAAGAAAGCAGAACTGGTGTATGTATGTCTATATATTCTAAGAAATGTGGCCTTTGCATTATTGATACTCAGTATAATCCCTGTGCCCAACAATTGTTGAATGGGTAGCTGTGTAAGAAAACCTCTTGGGTAGAACAGATGCCTCTGTTATTCCCTTTGCTCATCCGAAAGATGAGTATAAATGTTTCTTCACAGCTTTTCTTTACTTATTGGAAGTCTACAGGGACTTGAATCTCAGACTCAAAACCTCTCTCATGTGGTAATTCTATTTCCTTCATAACATATTTTTTGTTCAAACTAGAAAAAAAGCAGAACAGTTCATTACTCTTCAAAAGTGCTTTTATCTTGAGCTGAGACTAAAACCATCTTCAGCTGATTATACATACTTCTTTGGACACTCCAGACATAAGCCTCCACTCAACATTATCTTCAGAGGCAAATATGTCATAGGGTAAATGGTGCTGATCAAGGATGCATCAGAACATCTCAAATGAAACTGTGGTTTCCATCAACCCTGAAAACATCCGTGTTCTCACAAGAGCAGAGCCTTGCCCAAGGATTCACAAAAAGGAACAGAAAATATGGTATCAAAGATAACAGCAGACAAGCTTCTCCTGTCTCCACTGGGGAAGTCGGTGTGGTTAGAGGCTGAATGACAGCAGGAAGACCTTGCTCTTCCTCTGATCAGCTGCATCACTTTGGGCAAGCCTCCTGGCATCAAGCTCTATACTACAAAATAAGTGGTTTAGGGCTAGGATCTCCAAAGAACATTTATAGCTCGCATGGCTCTAGGATCTAACTATCTATGTTCTATAATCTGGTATTTAAAGAGATTGCTCCCTGATAACACAGTGGAAAACAAAAATACAGGACACTTTCATTATCTTTGTTTCTGGGCTTGTTCTTTTTTTAAACTCTGCTAATACCTCTGCTTGATTTATTCTCACTTTTTGTGTGTGTGGTTTGACACACTCCTTTCCATTCTTCAAACCCTTATCCAAAGTTTCCGTCATTGATAATGAAGGGAAAATGAGTCATTCCCTTCTCTATGCTGGGTAGCAGCTATCTCTGTTAATATTGATAATAACATGAGCAATAATATCTATAATCCTTATATATTATTATCTTTGGGTACAGTTCAGTTCAGTTCAGTTGCTCAGTCATGTCCAACTCTTTGCAACCCCATGAATTGCAGCACGCCAGGCCTCCCTGTCCATCACCAACTCCCAGATTTCACTCAGACTCATGTCCATCGAGTCAGTGATGCCATCCAGCCATCCCATCCTCTGTCATCCCCTTTTCCTCCTGCCTCCAATCCCTCCCAGCATCAGAGTCTTTTCCAATGAGTCAACTCTTCGCATGAGGTGGGTACAGAGGGCAGTAAATAGTGCTAGGCCCAAGAGGAGTGCACACTGAGTCACAGTGGAACGAATGGACTATCACATGACTATCATCTCTATTAATGATACCAATACAATGTCTGTGAAGACAAAATGTGTACATAACAGTGAACAGCCATCTCAAAATGATGGTAAAGCACAGAAACAGACAGTTAAAGAAATGTCACAGCAAAATTAACAGGATTTAACTTTATACATAGAGAAGCTTCTAAAGTTACGTCAAGGATTATATACCTACATAAATACAAGGGACTATTACTCAGCCATTGAAAAGAATGAAGTAATGCCATTGTAGCAACATGGACGGATCTGGAGGTTGTCATACTAAGTGAAGTAAGTCAGAGGACAAACATTATGACATCCCTTACCTGTGGAATCTACAATGAAATGATACGAATGAACTTATTTACAAAAACAGAAAGAGACTCACAGACTCAGAATGCGCTTATGGTTGCCGGGGGCAGGGGGAAGAACATGGGTAAAGGACAGTCAGGGAGTCTGGGAGGGACATGTACACACTGCTGTATTTAAAATGGATAACCAAAGAATAGCAAGAAGAGATAAGAAAGCCTTCTTCAGCAATCAATGCAAAGAGATAGAGGAAAACAACAGAATGGGAAAGACTAGAGATCTCTTCAAGAGAATTGGAGATACCAAGGGAACATTTCATGCAAAGATGGGCTCGATAAAGGATAGAAATGGTATGGACCTAACAGAAGCAGAAGATATTAAGAAGAGGTGGCAAGAATACACAGAAGAACTGTACAGAAAAGATCTTCACGACCCAGATAATCATGAGGATGTGATCACTAATCTAGAGCCAGACATCTTGGAATGTGAAGTCAAGTGGGCCTTAGAAAGCATCACTAAGAACAAAGCTAGTGGAGGTGATGGAATTCC
>SJYX01002353.1:185875-211169 GCA_006410675.1 Oreotragus oreotragus | reverse complement strand
AAGACGCTTACTCCTTGGAAGAAAAGTTATGACCAACCTGGATAGTATATTCAAAAGCAGAGACATTACTTTGCTGACTAAGGTCCGCCTAGTCAAGGCTATGGTTTTTCCTGTGGTCATGTATGGATGTGAAAGTTGGACTGTGAAGAAAGCTGAGCGCCGAAGAATCGATGCTTTTGAACTGTGGTGTTGGAGAAGACTCTTGAGAGTCCCTTGGACTGCAAGGAGATCCAACCAGTCCATTCTGAAGGAGATCAACCCTGGGATTTCTTTGGAAGGAATGATGCTGAAGCTGAAACTCCAGTACTTTGGCCACCTCATGTGAAGAGTTGACTCATTGGAAAAGACTCTGATGCTTGGAGGGATTGAGGGCAGGAGGAGAAGGGGACGACCGAGGATGAGATGGCTGGATGGCATCACGGACTCGATGGACGTGAGTCTGAGTGAACTCCGGGAGATGGTGATGGATAGGGAGGCCTGGCGTGCTGCGATTCATGGGGTTGCAAAGAGTCGGACACGACTGAGCGACTAAACTGAACTGAACCAACGAGGAGCTACTGTCCAGCACATGGAACACAGCTCAGTGTTATGTGGCAGCCTGGATGGGAGGGGAGTCTGGGGGAGAACAGATACATGTATTTGTATGGCTGAGTCCCTTCGCTGTTCACCTGAAACTGTTACAAGATTGTTCACTGGCTATACTCCAACATAAAGTAAAAAGTTTTTTTTTTTTAATTTAAAGAAAGATTAGACAACATTGGGACTATTGAGCCATAGTGCCCACTCCAGGTCTTCATACCTAAAGCAATCCAACTTCAACGAAGTTTACCCCATGAGGAAATGTTTAGTCTTAAAAGAAAAACCTGCATGATCTGCTGGGAGCCAGGACGGGAGATCCCATCCATGACAAGGTCATGCGGAGAGGCCTGATGGGCAAGGCGAGTCAGGTCTCAGGGTTTCCCCCTGGAATTTCCTGAGCATGTACCCCAAAAACCAGAGTCGGCCTGATTTTATTGTACTGTGCTTTTCCAGTCTTCTGACACTCTCTGGAAAAAGTAAACTTAGGGCTTCAGTCTTCTGCATTTGAAAGGAATGTTTCAGTTCAAACCCCCTCTGATAACTCTCTAGCTTGCCTAACAGGTTCTCCCGGACTTTTTACAAATTGTGAATTGCTTACAGCCCCCCAACCGCGAGAGGCACAAAGCTTAAAGCATCTTAAAGATACAGAGCCTTTTCTAAAGAGCTAAAAATCATATTGGTGATGGATTTCACTGTTGACTCAATGATTGCTGCCAGGCCTCCATATTCTTTATCTTTTAGGCACCTGCGAGGATATTAATCAATGTAATCGGGATATGGAAAAAGGTATATAGTAGTTTTGATGTTAGCAACACTAGACTTTTGAGTTAATTACTTTTCTTTTGTTATAACTCACTGTACTCCTTTTACTTGTTATAAATTGCTGTATCTTTGCTATGTAAGAATGTAACTTTATTTAGTGCTTTCTGAGAGTGGCACCAGACTTTGAGAAGAACAACACAAATAAGTCTTCTGGTTGACAAACCCTTATCAGAAAAGGGTTGTAAAATGTTAATTGGCCCTCTGGCTGGAAGATGATGTAAATCACCTAAGACTTGTGTATACAACTAGGTATGCAGAGAGAAAAGTCTGGTTTTGATGAGTCTGGGCTGCTAACACTGCATAATTTTGTATTACCCATTGATCTCTATGTACAACCAAAAAGGTATAAAAGGCCTCTCTAGACAACAGAGGCCAGGCAAGTCATTGGAAGGATTGGTTTCCCCCGTGTCTCCTCTTTACTCTAATTTCAGGCTGAATTCCCATCTGGGGCGTGGAGGCTCACCATGTCTACTTACTTGCCCCGGCTTTTAAGTTCCGTGAAAGAGAGAGCCCAAGGCGGGGCACTCTCCGATATTCAAACGGGTGCTGGTGGCCTAACGTAGATGGTGCAGACTTCTTGTCTCAAAGTTTTATTGGTTTTCCACGTAAACCAAGTTATTCAGCCTCTTTTCTCCACTTAATTTTCCTACTACACTATTTCTTCCTAATCTCTTCTTATATTTCTAATTAAATAAATAAATAAGTTTTTCCTCGCCTATCCATCTCTGCTTCGAATCACCCTGGATCCACCAGGGCAGGACCCTGGCAATGATCCAAGAAAGATTCTCCTTCTCATATAGTCCCAAAATGAATTTCACAGAACCTTAGAACATCGCTTTGCTGCTTATGCTGGTGTTGTTTTCAGGGCCTGTCTCACTGAAGCCGTGATTGATGTGATCAAATCAAAAATACACAGAAAGCTTACAAACTATCACAGGGAAGAAAGTGAAAAAGTGTTAGTTGCTCAGTCATGTCCAACTCTTTGCGACCCCATGGACTAGAGCCTGCCAAGCTTCTCTGTCCATGGAGTCCTCCAGGTAATACTGGAGTTGATTGCCATTGCCTTCTCCAGGGAATCTTCCTGACCCGGGGACTGAACCTGGATCTCCTGCATCGCAGGCAGATTTACCTCTGAGCCACCAGGGAAGTAGATCACAGGAAAATTTCCTACTACACTATTTCTTCCTAATCTCTTCTTATATTTCTAATTAAATAAATAAATAAGTTTTTCCTTGCCTATCCGTCTCTGCTTCGAATCACCCTGGATCCACTGGGGCAGGACCCTGGCAATGATCCAAGAAAGATTTTCCTTCTCATGTAGTCCCAAAATGAATTTCACAGAACTTTAGAACATCGCTTTGCTGCTTATGCTGGTGTTGTTTTCAGGGCCCGTCTCACTGAAGCCATGATTGATGTGATCAAATCAAAAATACACAGACAGCTTACAAACTATCACAGGGAAGAAAGTGAAAAAGTGTTAGTTGCTCAGTCGTGTCCAACTCTTTGCGACCCCATGGACTAGAGCCTGCCAAGCTTCTCTGTCCATGGAGTCCTCCAGGCAATACTGGAGTTGATTGCCATTGCCTTCTCCAGGGAATCTTCCTGACCCGGGGATTGAACCTGGATCTCCTGCATCGCAGGCAGATTTACCTCTGAGCCACCAGGGAAGTAGATCACAGGAAAAAAATAAGTCAATTAAAAGGGTCAAGTAAATCATTAAAATCATTTCTGACTCAATCATACATGCTAATGAGATCTTGGGGCAGGATGAATCAACGAAATTTTCAGTTAATCCCAAACCACAATTAATTGCAAGTTAAAAAAAAAAAAAGACTGCTAATTCCTCAGAATGGTGGTTCTGAAAGAACTCTGGGAAGGTCTGATTCAGCTCCTGTGCCCTTCCTCTTGGTGGCAGTGCTGCTGAGCCACGGAATGGCTACGAGGAAGCCAGGGAGACGGAGCAGCAGCTGTCCCAGCTGCGCCACACAAGCTCTCACTGCTCCTGCTCATGCTGCGCGGCCTCTGCCTTCCGGCATGCAAAGCCCGTCGAGTGGACCCTTCGTTCTGTTTTGTACCTTTCAGATTCACCCTGCACAGCTGTGACTGCGTCAAACCCCTGTTTAAAGCCCTCAATGGCTCCACGTTGCTCTCAGAATAAAACTGAAATGGACCACCATGACCCCAAGGTCTGTGCCACGTGGACCCCATGCCTTCCTCCAGACATCGCTCCTTTCATGCTCTCTTTATACACCAGTCTGCTACACTGAGCTCCCCAAAGTCCACAGTCTCCCAGGTCCCCACCGTCAGCCTTCATACTTGTCTAGAATTCTCTGCCCCTCCACGACACATTCGCAGGGGGACAGGCGCTGAGAAGTGGCCACTGGCCCACGATGCTCGTGTCTGAGTAAGTCTGTCCAATGCAAAACTGAGATAAAATGCCCCCTGGAGAGACCAGCTAAGATCTTGTTCTCCAAGATCACTATCAGTAGCGAAAGAACTAACATTTTCAGCTCCATCTCCCAGAGCATTTGTCTTCAATGCAAACTTGAGTGACCAGTAAGGGTTATTTTTTTTTTACTGGATCCTGTCAAATATTGATGCCTGAGCTGCAATTATCTACTTGTGTTTCTCCCCCATAGTTCACGAATATCTGTGATACCACTAACCATATTTACTTCCACCATCATTATACTTTCAGCTCCTAGAAGACTGCCGGGCACACAGTAGGTACACAGTGCCTTTCAATCAATATTTATTTAGTGAGTAAATGAATGAAAAAACAATATCACAACCCGAACTCTTCAGCATTGTATTAATGCCTCTAGAGGTTCAGTTCTTATCAGTTTCTAGCCAATTCTTTAGAAATAGTTAAACTCTTAAACTGCACATGAAAACAATTTGTATTTAGTTAATTAACATTTGATCTTAAGTTACTGTTTACTTTTATTCAATGAAAAAGATTTATTAGCTAAAGATAAAGTAATATAATTAGAATCACAGAGTCTTAGTACTTTATTAGTTGTCTATCTGGAAAATGAACTATGCAAAAATCATAATAANTTAAACTCTTAAACTGCACATGAAAACAATTTGTATTTAGTTAATTAACATTTGATCTTAAGTTACTGTTTACTTTTATTCAATGAAAAAGATTTAAAAATAAAGATAAAGTAATATAATTAGAGTCACAGAGTCTTAGTACTTTATTAGTTGTCTATCTGGAAAATGAACTATGCAAAAATCATACTAAATTGATTTCTGTATAAAAGGTGCTGAGGTAATTTAAAATGATTCTGATTCATTCACTGAGGTATTAGAAATAGATGTTTCTTTCCAAAACCATGATAACAGTTGCTTTGAAGCCCTCACATGCACTAAGAATTAAAACAGGCTATTCACATTAGAAAATTCAGTGATTTCGACTTTTTAGTTCAGTCATCCAATTTTAATAAATCATCTTAAGATACTTTACACTTCTGCTTTTCACCAGTTTGGGGTTTTTTTTACTTAAGTTTCGCACTCACTGTCTGTGGTTTATAATACGATGTCTCTCAAACTAATTTCTTATGTCAAAAACATCCTTTTGTTCACTGCAAGCAATTAAATAAACCAAATGTTATAGCAGGACATTGCATTTCAGAACCAGAGGTATGTACCATACAAACTCAGTAAGTAAAGGTTTACAACAAGGAGCACCAATTATTATAGAGGCTTGACTGTGTGTAGGTAGAGAGAAGGGTAATGTGGTAGTAAGCTCCACTGACCGAATCCTGCCACGAGTGAGGGACAAGGCAATCACACAGAACCCACTGCTTCTCATCATTATGACCCTATGAGTAATGCGGAACTGCCACAGTGAGAAGCTACAGCTCAGAGAACACCAACACGTTATGCAAGCTGCATAACCAACAAGTAGAAGTACTGAGAGTTAAACAAAACAAAACAAACAAAACAAAAAAGAATGGAATAAAATTAGAAAAAAAAACAAATATGAACTCCTGCATTCCCTAATATGGTTGGATATGAGGACATCTACATAATGAACCACTGGAGATTACCTGGTTCCTTAAAAATCATTAAATATTCTGCAAACTAAAAGACTAATATGCTAATATATTCATTGAAATCAGTTTTAAATACTTAAAATAATATTTCATTCTTTGGATAAATGATTGATAGACAAATCAAAGAAACAGACTTTTAGAACAGCTTGAATAATTAGTGACCAAAATTAATCACATCTGAGACAGAAGAATTCATCAAAGTTAGACTTTCCAATATGACATGAATATAAAATAATCAGAATGTGGTAATAATGGGAATTTCAACCATGAATTGAGAAAATTTTCATGTCTTTAATATTCCTACATAATAAAAAATTTCTACACAAAACCAAGTGTTTGTAGTATTTTATTTAGTATTCTCTCTTGAGAGTGCCAAGTGTTATTAAATAAAATAAGCAACTTACTGCAATGCTTTGAATTTAAAATAAACAATAAAAGCCTTATTGCTCTTTAATAATATCTTGGAATGAGGGGTTTAAAATTTGCTTGATGAATGCATTCTATACAGATGGACTTCACATGTTCTGGTTTTTAAGATCATCCCTAGACATCTTTTGAGCAATGTCTTAATCTTTACTCTAGCTTATTCCTAATACTATATCCTATCCATAAAAGCCATAGCCAATCAGTTTATCCCTAAGAAAACATATGACTACACTGTGCATTGGTTTTGAAAAATAAGCACCAAGGGCTTCCCTGATAGGTCAGTTGGTAAATAATTCGCCTGCAATGCAGGAGGCTCTGGTTCGATTCCTGTGCTGGGAAGATCCGATGGGGAAGGGACAGGCTACCCACTACAGTATTCTGGCCTGGAGAATTCCATGGACTACAGTCCACGGGGTCGCAAAGAGTCGGACACAACTGAGCAACTGTGACTTTCACTTTCTTTCATCCACAGTTTCTTGTATGATAGACTTTAAAAAATTACGAATAAAGACTTAGCAAGACAAACTTACTTTCCCAGTTTCATTTATGTGTGTGTATGTACACACTCACATATGTTTATATGTATTGGGTATTATCTCTTAGTCTGACATTGTTAAATTATTTTAATATGTTGTTGTTTAGTCACTCAGTCCTGTCTGACTCTTTTGTGATCCCATGGACTGTAGCCTGCCAGGTTCCTCTGTCCATGGATTTCCCAGTCAAGAATACTGGAGTGAGTTGCCATTTCCTTCTCCAGGGGATCTTCCTGACCGGGGATCAAACCCGTGTCTCCTGCATTGGCAGGTAGATTCTTTACCACTGAGCTACCAGGGAAGCCCTTTATTTTAATAGATTGCATCATTTATTCTTCTGAACTTCAGGTAGTCCAGGGTGTTATTACTGTGTCTACAAATAACAAATAAAATAACTAACTGAAGCTCCGGGAGTTCAGATCACCTTTCCAAAGCAGTGACTCCAGGAACTGAAAACAGACTTCTCTAAATCAAAAAATGCAAAAAAGTGCCCTGAATTTGCCACGAAAGTTTATTTATTCAGATTCACTTAGAAATTAATGAATTGGAGAATACAAAATTCTATTCAAGTTGATTTCAAAAGTAAAATAACATCACCTTTTTCCCTCCCCATTAACCCATTTGGGAGAAGTTTAAACTTTATATGCCTCTAAAAGAGTCCTTATGTAGGAGAAATTACAAATATATATGACTTGTAAAAAAAAAGAAAAAAATTCTCTATTCATATTTTATATCATAGTAGAATTTAATACCAAAAATTAATTACTCACCAAATCTACCTTTCCCTAGAAAAATAAAATAATTATAGCTCTTCTCAAGATAGCACAGTCAAGTGCAAAATGTCCTGAGTCTTTGTTGAAAATAAAACCTGAGTATTTGCTGTCATTGTAGCAAGTTCAATGAACTTCTTGTTATTGCTGGATATGTTTATCTTTGTAACCCAAGCAATGGTACCCAACAACCTGGCACTTAAACCATTTTAAAATTAAAAGATTAAGTCCACTGAAAGCCTAATTATGAAAGCTGGAAGAAAAAAATGGGAAAAAAAAGGAGTGCAAATAATTTCAAGCTTAGTACACAAATAAACCTTGGGAAGGAATGCTTAATTAACTCTATGGTGTTGTTCTCCAAGAAAAGAATATATTCATTTTCCCTAGGAAATTAAACTTTTCTGTAGTTAGATATTCAAAGACTAAAGAAACTTAATTGAGATTCTTAAAAGATAGTAAGCAGGACTTGTTGCTATGACTCCAACAACCAGCATGCAGCTTAATCAGCACCCATGGCAATCACTGAGAGGAAATGGCTATTTTAGTTCTTAGTTTTACTTCTAAAGATGCAGGGATCAAAACTGAAATTTGACCTAGAAGCTGTCATGGTTCTAAAGCTGCACGACAAAAGGTTTGGCAAGTGTTAATAAGAATAGGAAAACAACAACCAACAAAGCAGTCAGATTTCTCAACCTTTCAAGACAGTAAAGCGCGGCAGTCCAGCCAAGAGCCTAACAGCCAAAGATTATACCCAGTGTGCCGTGATGGGCATGCTCACTGCTCTAATCTGTTGTCAATGATCAAAGACAAGATGTTTTCTCATACTGAACACCCAGTAAATAAACAGTGAGCTACAGCCACTGGGGCGGAAGAAGCAAGCCAGCGACCAAGAAAACAGCAGGACCGGCTGGACCTGAGAGCAAACAGCTACTCTGGCACCTCGATTCTGCCGTCTGCACAAGAACTGAAGGATGGGGTCAAGTCTGCTGGTGCTGCCGAGCAGTCAGAGGTAGAAACACACTGCCTGAGCACACCTGCACCCAGAGCTTCGCCCGCATGGAGCTCCACCTATGGAGAAAGCCGCAGTGGGAAATGAAAAGACATCCTTACAGATACCCAATTCGTCTTTGGAAACTCACCTATCCAGAACTCTTTAATTATATAGGGTTTCATTTTAACTATGTTGCTTTGGGTCAGTCCCTTACACAGAAGATGGGAGAGAACCGAATGAGTCTTTCAACCTCAAGGATACAGTCTTCTTCAAAGATTCAAAGGGAGGGGATATATGTACATCTGTGGCTGATTCACTTTGCTGTACAGTGGAAACTAATACAATACTGTAAAGCAACAATACATCAACAAAAATTAATTTAAATAAAATAAATAACATTTTAAAATAATAGAAAAGATTCATCATTTTGAACTTTAAAAGCCAAAATAAAGCAAAAAAAAAAAAAAAGGAAAAAACAGAGTGGCAAAAAAAAAAAAAAAAAAGAAAGAAAATAGAAAAAAGGCCCAGAATTAGGGCAATCTACAGGTCAGAACGTGAAACTTAAGGTGTTAAGAAAAAGGATCTTTCTTCTCTGCCCTTCATATCATATCATGCACAATAAGTATAAAGATATGAAAAAAGGAGACAATATTTAAATATTTAAAAAACTATTAAATCCTCTCATTATCATTACTTAACTATATCACATTCTTTGGTATCAAAAGTTTGAAATTTTTAACTTTTAATTTAATTTGTATAGCATAATTGTCCACTAAGTTATAATCTGTAATTAAATACATTGAATTATTTCATTCATAATTAAGTGGATGTCTTAACATCTCAGTCAAATTTTTATAAATGTCTGATTATATCACACAGTCAATGGGAAATTGGATCTTAAGAGCTTGTTTTAAGGTTCTATTTTTTGGGGAGGGAATCCACCTGCATACTCTTAGTAAAACACTCTTTCATCCGGAAAGTTTGCCATCTTGCACAGTTTCTAAGGAGGACCACCTGGGTAGCAGGAACTAACAGAGCATTCCTCTGGACAGGAAGATCCGCACAGCAATCCTGAATCCCTTGGGCTGACCTAAGTCATACCAGATCATCCTCATACTTATTGATGTGGGATATATGAAGTTTAGTTCATTAGCAATTGTCTGAATTGAGAATATTTTCAGTTTGTTTATGTTTGTTCTTGATAGCTTCATTCTCTCTCTCATCAGAACACCACCTTCCGGATGGCATTCTAACAGAAAGTTTCTCTTCTCATTATCTCTTCTGGTTCCTTCCTTTCTGCTACATCTGTAACTAAATCTGATAATTTCCCTGGCTGAAAGGCTACAGTTGCATGCTCTTGCATTAGAACCATTTTCTCAATCCTTATATGAAGACTTCCGCCTATGCTGCAGTGATCCAGGTTCTTGGACAAAAGAACATTTGCAAAAGGGTGCTTGGGGCTCTGGGCCGTGACAGAATGGAAGGGGAGTAACAATGCTTACGCTAAAGCTGAAGCTCCAATACTTTGGGCACCTGGTGCAAAGAATCAACTCCCTGGAAGAGACACTGATGCTTGGGAAAGACTGAAGGCAAAAGGAGAAGGGGGCAGCAGAAGATGAGATGGTTAAATAACATCACCTGACTCAACGGACATAAATTTGAGAAAACTCCTGGAGATAGTGGAGGACAGAGGAGCCTGGTGTGCTACAGTCCGTGAGGTCACAAAGAGTCAGACACAACTTGGCGACTCAAAGACAATGATGGGCTAGCGCAGAGGGAACTCAGATGAGGTAGCCAGGGCTCAGAGGACAATGAGTGGGTTTAGAGGTGGAGTACCAGAGTGAGGAGCAGAGGGTAAGACGCTGTGACCAGCAGACCCTGCTTCGCCCACTGCCGGGCACCATGCTCAGGTGTTGATCGGAAGCCCTCGGGGGCACAGTGGGAATCACACCCTCTGGAGCTGTGCATTGTTACTGAGGCTGTAGCAAGACTGGTTTTAATTTAGACACTCAGCAAATCCCACTTAATAACAAAATCCAGGCGTGAGTTATGAGAACCTGTGTCAAGGGAGGGTGGGGAAGGGTGGAAATGACTAATCCCGAAAGGGCTGAAAACACTCATGAGATCTGGGGGGACATCACAGAAGAGCTGACGACGTGTTCCACAAAGGAACGGGAGTGGCAGGAAGTCAGTCAGCCAGCTGCAGCGGTCAGTCAGAAAGCGAAGCAGACAAATACCCTGAAAATCAAAGAGGCAGACTTCCATGAGGGTGGCACCCAGTCCAGAGGTCATGGGGGGAGGTGGAAAAATTCATAGCAGAGAGCCGGAGCGGGGAAGCAGACTCAGGTGGGCCCCGAGCACGCTCAGCCCACCTCCTTGGCTCTGGCCACACCTCCACCCCTCCTTCTGACAGAATCGCACACGCCCAGATTCCCTTCAGGGTCCGCATTCAGAAAACCTCCCTGGATGAATGCAGCCCTGGGTCTGGACCGACGGCTTTAGCAATTATTACATTAGTCTAGATCTCCATTATCTAATTTTCTCAGATTCTCGAATGGCTTTCTACGCGTGTGACTTTTGTATCTCCCAGTTGATATGCAAGTACTTTTGAAGCAGAAATGAGAATCTGGGCTTTATGCATCTTTCACTGTCATGATGTGTAGAAGGGTGAGCACGCTTGGTCCAATCAATATTAAAACACACTTAAGAGGCTGCTTGTGTTGGAAGGAGTACTCTTTTTAGTATTTTTACTTTCTTAAATTTTTTCAGCTTTGATGAGGTATAATTGACAAACTCATATATATATATGTGTATGTGTGTATTTAATATGGTGATACAGACAAACATTGTGAATGATGACCATGATTAAGTTAATTAACACATCCATCACCTCACAAAGCTACCTCTTTTTCCATGGTGACAAGCTTAAGATCTACTCTCTAATAACTTCAAGTATATAATATAGAGCATTATTTTACTATGGAAGTATTGGTGGCCTTAGGTACAATGATTCTATGATAATGATGATTTTAATATGAGCCAATGAGGTTGTTGTTATGGTTCATTTGCCAAATCATGTCCCTCTTTCCAACTCCATGGACTGCAGCACTCCAGGCTTCCCTGTACCTTTTAATATAGAGCATTATTTTACTATGGAAGTATTGGTGGCCTTAGGTACAATGATTCTATGATAATGATGATTTTAATATGAGCCAATGAGGTTGTTGTTATGGTTCATTTGCCAAATCATGTCCCTCTTTCCAACTCCATGGACTGCAGCACTCCAGGCTTCCCTGTACCTTACCATCTCCCAGAGTTTGCCCAAGTTCATGTCCATTGAATCAGTGATGCCATCCAACCATCTCATCCTCTGTCACCTCCTTCTCCTGCCTTCAATCTTTCCCAGCATCAGGGTCTTTTCCAAAGAGTCAGCTGTTCACATCAGGTGGCCAAGGTATTGGAGCTTCACCTTCAGCATCAGTCTTTCTAACGAATATTCAGGGTAGATTTCTTTTAAGATGGACTGGTTTGATCTCCTTGCAGTCCAGGGGACTCTCTAGCCCCACAGTTCGAAAGCATCAGCTCTTTGTCAGTCAGCCTTCTTTATGGTCCAGCTCTCACATCCGTACATGACTTCTAGAAAGACCATAGCCTAGACTATACAGAGCTTTGTCAGCAAAGTGATGTCTTTGCTTTTTAATACACTGTCTAGGTTTGTCATAGCTTTCCTGCCAAAAAGCAATCTTCTGATTTTCATTGGTATTTTTAAATTGTTTTACCTCCTTTGAATTTAGCTATCACTTTACCTACCTCCCAGTTAAACAGGATGTATGTATCATGTTATATAAAAGGAATTTTATTAAGGTAATGCTGAGAAATGGTTGAAACTAAATAATAACACTCAGTAGTGATCTCTACTTCATTTATACCTAAGGAACCAATTACTTAAAAATTGTGCACTTATATTAATAGTTGCTTTGGATTTTTCTTTAGAGACTTCTCACCCTGAGTTTAATTTCTCATCTATAATTAACAAACAAAATTATATTCTCCTTTGTAAATTTTCTTTTGGAAGGAAAGAATCTATCAAACAGTGACAATAATGGACCTTTGTCACACTTATATGTAGCATCTCATTATGAATTTTTGTTCTTTTTGTACTATTTCATAGAAAACCTGAAGCAAGACTGCAGAAAACCCCCTTAGTATCCAACGTTCGTTATTTGTGCTTCAAATTTATACTGAAGTAGACAGATGACTTACCTCAATAACAGAAAATGTCCATTAAAATAGATACATTACTGTGTATCATTAGATTGGCCAAACAGTGCATTCAGGTTTTTCCATAAGACGGTTAAGCATACAATGCATGAGAGATGATAGCGGGAGGTGAAGCTGGAGAGGACCAGTGGGGCAAGAAGAACCGTGCTAGCATGGGTTGTTTGGATCAACATGTGGGGTGATTTGGGAGGAGACCAAGGAGGGGAGGTGACTGGCAGTGGGAAAACCTCCAACATCCAGGCTGGAGCAGGTGAGGACACAGGACGAGACAGTGTGAGCATTCGACGTGTGATGACATCCGCTCGACAAGGCCAGGCATACTGGAGTCATCAAGAAAAATAAAGAGAAGGAAGAGGGCAAAGGAAGAGAGGAGGGAGCCAGTCAGACTCAGGAAGGAGAATTCCATTTTGCAGGCATTGAGACTGAAGCCTGCAAGGGGCGGCTGGAGGGGACATAGCTGACCCTTGACCACATGGACCCAGATTTATGTGCACATAAGTAACGCTTGACAGAGGAGGCAGTGGCACCCCACTCCAGTACTCCTGCCTGGAGAATCCCAGGGACGGAGGAGCCTGGTGGGCTGCAGTCCATGGGGTCGCTGAGGGTCGGACACGACTCAGCAACTTCACTTTCACTTTTCCCTTTCATGCATTGGAGAAGGAAATGGCAACCCACTCCAGTGTTCTTGCCTGGAGAATCCCAGGGACGGGGGAGCCTGGTGGGCTGCTATCTATGGGGTCGCACAGAGTTGAACACGACTGAAGCGACTTACCAGCAGCAGCAGCAGCAAGTAACGCTTGAAACCCTGAGACAGGAAATCATCATTTATTTTCTGGGGGACAGTGACTGTAAACTGGAGAGCACCATCCCATCAACAGGCTAAGATGTGACTGGTAAGATGGACAGAGGAGCTCAACAGAGACTTAGGCTAAGTCTCAGCAAGGCCCACGTGAGGAGAGGCAGCAGCACAGGACTCAGCTAGCTTGATGGGGGACAGAGGCTTCTGGAAGAGCTAGTTCTCCAGGCTTCATCCTCAACACTGGTTGAACCTCATGTGAGAACTGCAGGTCCACCTCTCAAGCCCAAACTTTCTGATCTCAAATCTCGGCAGTGGGACCCAGAAACCGGTACTTAACATATTCTCCAAGTTATTCTAGTCAGACAATAGCCTTAGAGGCTCTAGAACAAGATGTCTTACAGAAACAGCCAGAGATAGTGATTTTGCTATCATTATATAGTTTGGGTTATCTCAAATATTGTAGAGAAAGTAGTGAGTGACTATTCTGACAGGTTGTCTTAACAAATTAAAGAAGAATTTAATTCCATGTCATCTTACCTTCTGAATTCCTCAGGTACTCTTCCAGTCCTATCAGTTATACAGGTCAGGCCTTTATCTCCTGTTGAGATGTAGTTCTGTCTGTCTGCCATGTCGTGAGTACTGAGACAGAGTATGTGGCTTCGGATTATCTATCCTCATTCCCTCACCTCTTGTCAAACAGTCGAAAATAGAATGACCTCAAATCAGTCAGGTTGCAACCATCAGAATCTAATTCTTTTTTAAGGCCTCTAAGTTTCTAGGTTGAAACTAATTCTGTCCTTGACTTTAAACCCATCTCCTTTACCCTATTTTTTCTTTGTTTTTCAATCATCTAAGGAGAAAGACCTATATTTTTGTAACCATAAATGTCAACTCTCTTTCCAATTAAAAATAGTAAAATGAGACTTACACTTAAATTTTAATAAACTGAAAGTTACATATTTAATTAGAAACGTATCTTTCAAAAAAAGCAATAGTTAAGACTATACTTATTTTTAGTTGCACCATACCAACTGCATATTTCATACAGTCAACACATTCTTGAAACATAAAGCAACCTTCTGAACCGTTCACTACAAAACATTTAGTTTAGTGTGACAAGAAGATATTGAATAAAGGATTTATACATTTCAATTTATGACAAACTCCAACTTAAGTAAAACAAACAGTAATTTACAATAGCCTTAGAAACTTCAAATTGAAATTAAAATAAAAAAATACCAGCTGATTATGTTTGAAATTATTCTGAGCAGCGCTTACCCCAGCACTTCCCTAACACACTTCCACCCAGGCATGAATTTCCACACTCAAATGTTTTCCTGTGAAACTAGTGTGACTATCTGGACGTCTTTACAGTTCTCACGAGAGCATCGATCCTTTATCATATGTGATTCAGAAACCTGCTGTATGACACAGGGAACTCAAACCTGGTGCTCTGTGACAGTCTGATGGGGTGGGAAGTGGGAGGGAGATTCAAGAGGGAGGAGGTATATGTATATCTATCACCGATTCATGATGATACATGGCAGAAATCAACATAATATTGTAAAGCAATTATCCTCCAATTAAAAAAATGTTTAATAAAATATCAAATTTTCAGAGGTCAACCTGATGATGTCCCTATTGTGAAACACATCTACCAAGCATCTCTTTTAGGAATGAGCTCAAGCTGGCTCCCTCAGGCCCCTCTGTCCTTGAACAGGCATGCTCCTCCCTTGACCCTATCCCCAGTGATTTCTATGAGCATTAGCATGCAGCAGGAGTGGTGCTGTGGAACCTACGATGTTCTAGTAGGTCTTGCAGCTTATAGAGGTCTTGCAGCTTCTGCCTAGGTTTTTTCCTAGGACACTTTTCCAGGGATGTACCCCCTTGGAACCCAGCCACTATGCTGCGAAAAGTCCAAGGCATTGCAGGCAGCCCCACCTGAACTCCCAACCAGTAGCCAGCACCCACCGTCAGCTACAGGTGGGAGCCGCTTTAAGCGACCAGCCCAATCAAGTCTTCAGATGCCTGACCCTCAGCATATACTGAACTGCAAGGCAGGAGACCTCAAATAAGAACTGCTCGGCAGTACAGTCCACAGAACCATAGAGATAATAACGAATTGTTTTAATTCACTAGTTATAAGGATACATGGTATGCAGCAGAGATAACCAAAATATTAGTTTATCTTTCTCTGCTCAGGATCAAACTTTTATAATTTTCTAGGGCATATAACATACTAGCGGGCTTCCCAGGTGGTTCAGTTCAGCTCAGTTCAGTCGCTCAGTTGTGTCCAACTCTTTGTGACCCCATGGACTGCAGCACACCAGGCCTCCCTGTTCATCACCAGCTTCCAGAGTTTACTCAAACCCATGTCCATTGAGTCAGTGATGCCATCCAACCATCTCATCCTCTGTCATCCCCTTCTCCTCCCACCTTCAATCTTTCCCAGCATCAGGGTCTTTTCCAATGAGTCAGTTCTTCACATTAGATGGCCAAAGTATTGGAGTCCCCGGTGGCACTAGTGGTAAAGAACTCACTTGTCAATGCAGGAGACATGAGACACAGGTTCAATCCCTGGGTTGGGAAGATCCCTTGGAGGAGGGCAGGGCAACCCACTCCAGAATTCCTGCCAGGGAAATCCCATGGACAGAGGAGCCTACAGTCCTCTGGGCTCCTCTGGTGGGCTACAGTCCATAGGGTTGCAAAGAGTTGGACATGACTGAAGTGACTTAGCACAGCAAAGCATGTAATATATCAGAGGCCAATTGACCCTTAAAAAGTTTCAACTAGTCATTTAGCATCTTTAAAATATTCTTGGTTTGTTTCATGGAAATAGCTCAAGCTTAACTTTTTACATGTTTTTATTAATTATTACTAATTGTTATTAAATCAAGATCTGAGGTACGCAAATGTATAGAATCCTGAACAACCCTTCATCAAACAAAAGAGAAAACAGGATCCCTAATGTCTGCATAATCCACCTAAAGATCATCATTTGCTTCTCCGACTTCAAATCCTGCCTCTCTGTACCTTGTTCATACCTCTAGGGGGTCATACCTTCCTGAAGAAAAAAAAGTATGAATTCGAGATGATACCATATGTCATTATTCTTAGCTTAAGTTTGCAAATAATTTTCAGATCCTTAACCAAGATCCTTTTTACTGAAACTGAATGACATCAAAATATTTCCGTCTGATGTCCTCCTCTTGTCAGAATTTGTGGACTCCTGGATCTAACACTGAATGTTCCAGATGTCACACTTCACTGTTCTAATTTCAGGGCACTGATACATGTTATGTGGTTGATATTTCTCTTCCTGCAGATAGTATTTATCCTCCTTCCCTTTCCCTCCACCAGCCCTCCACACACCTGTTCACCTCCAAACAGGTAACGTATCACGTGGATTTACTGCTCACCAAAGTTGGTGACCTTCTGACCTGTATTTTCCTTCTTATTTTTGCGCTCTGGTTAATTTCTCACTGTATGTCTCCAGTTTACTAACATATGTGTTAACATGTTTAGCCATCACCACTTAATGAACATCTCAAAAATAAAATTTATCTTCTGTCCAAAGCATCTGGAAAATAAACCATCTGTTTTATGCTTTAAAAACTCTATCAAGGGATCTATGATATCCCCAATCCTCAAGGTTTCAAATCTACAGAACATGCTTCTTATTCAGTCTCCTCTTTATCACTTAATTTCCTAATTTTAGACTTTTATTTAGAAATACCATTCATCCATCTTTCTTTCTCTGTTTCCATTAGTGCTACTATTTCACCACAGCTGAACTAGATATGGACCATAACACTTCAGGATTACTGTGACAGGATTAGGTTCTGCCCTAATTTATCCTCTATCTTAAACAACACTGCTCAATTTGTCTTCCTCAAACACTAATTTCACTACAATTCCTCTCTACTCAAGGATATTCCATGATTTCCTCTTTCCTATTATATACATTCTAAATTCGTCAGGTTGCTTTTGAAGGCTATCCAAAATCAAGTCTCATCCTGCCAATCCATTCTGTCAATCTTGTCTTATTGCTCCCTGAAATTCTTTCAGCTCTGCTCAAGGATCCATTACTCTGTGTGGAATACCTATCTCCTTTCCAAATCCTTCACATCCCTTCAAGCATCACCAGGTTCAGAGCCACTCCCTCCATGAAACTTTTCATAATATCTTCTGTATAATGTTCAACACCACTTTTAAAATACAACAAGGAACACTGAGTGATGCGGTGAGAGAAGAAATTTAAAATATTCCCCCACCTGTCTCACACCGAAGCCTGCAATTTCATAATTAGTGACTGTGCAGGTTCAAGTCAACCTTGCAGCTAAAAAATAAATATTCTTAGCAATGAGTTAGTCCCATACTTTTTCAGTATGAAATATTTTATATCTTTTGTGCAGAGCAAAACTTGGGGGCAGAGAGGAAGCCCATTGCATACCTTGATAAGCTGAAGGCATCACTGAGAAAATAAAATACAAGGAGGAAGCAAGGGATACCAAACCTCAGTTTTCCTGCTTAGCAAATAATGTTTTTGTTTTTGTTTTTTGAGAAATAGCCTTGTGCATTATACATATAACTATCAATTATTCAGAATATTTTGATTAACCAATTACTTTCATTCTTCCATGATGCTAGAGCATGGATTTCTTCTCAGCCAAGCAAGAATTGATGGCTATATTCACCCCGACAGCACCATCTTCCTTTCTTGAAATGACACATTTCAGTTGTCATGACACCAGGAAAAGATGGACTCACCCTGCTGGCACAGTCAGGCATTCAGCTACACTGCTTTCCCCCTTATCCTAGCAATCTGGACTCCAGTGCTAAATCCTCAACCCCCCCCCCACCCCCGCCCACTACCTCTAAATAAAAGAAGTGCAAAGTAATGAAGTTCTGTGCTTTTCACAAGTGAATTAAAAGATGAGGAGAAAGATGACCTTANGTGTATAAGAGACAGATCCTCACCCCCCCCCCCACCCCCGCCCACTACCTCTAAATAAAAGAAGTGCAAAGTAATGAAGTTCTGTGCTTTTCACAAGTGAATTAAAAGATGAGGAGAAAGATGACCTTAAGTGACCAAGTGTTTTCTCTCTCGTTTCTGGACAGATTTCCTTCCTCCCTTCTCTCATGTTGCCCACCCCTCCTTCCAGGGCTCTTGCTATGTGTGGACTGTGCGTCTGGGTCTCTGTCCTGAGCTCTGGCCTCAGACCCTCACTACCAGACCACCCATTCGTCCTTTCTTCTTCTGCCCGGCCCGCTGGGTTCTCACCGGCTTCCTCAACCCACTCTTTACTACTAGCCATCTGACAGCTCCATGAGCTTTCAGTGACCTCAGTCACAATAAGAAAATGCAGTCCGTTTATGGCAGAAAAAGGAACAGACAAATTTCAGCTGTCAGTTTACAGGTAGGATAGAGAAGTTCTAAGAGTCAGGGACCAAACTCAGTCTGATCAGAGGAGTTCAGAGGCTAACCCCACCTCCTCTCCAGGAGAACACGCTCCTGGAACCTGAGATCCTGTCTAATTTGTTGAGGTAAAAGCCAAGACCTACCTTCTTCATTATAGTTTGGAAACGCAAGCTGGGAAAATAATTCACTTCAAAATTATGTGCACCTTACCCTTGGATAGATAGTCCACTCAAGCTTAAGGTTACTCTTCCTCAAGACTTTATGCAGTATACAAAATAGCATCTTAAATGCTTTCAGTGAAGTGAATAGATTACTTCACTGAAAGTCAATTATGTTGGTTTTTCCATTTATGAGAACTTGTCCTTTCTATGTGTGATTCTAACAAGAGTTTATATGACCATATACAACAAAAGAAAGAGCGAGCCTGAAACTCATTCTGTCATGCTTGAGGGGGGAAATTGTTTTATCTTTCCCTTTTAAATGGAACATTTTCCTTCTGTTTCAGAAAACTTTTTAAAGACAGCTCATGCTGCAGATCATTTGCAAGACTAGTTTATTCACAGGCCCTTAAAAAATAGGACTTTTTAAAACTTTTCCAGAGTCACGCAACAGACTATGAATGTCTTGACCACAATTAACATTCATAGGCAAAAATGTCCTCGGCTTTCTCTGTCCTCCTTTCTTCCAAGTTGGCCAGCGTCTATAAACTCCACCGATTAGCAGTCAGAGCACCCCTACCCCTCGAGCCTGTGGGAACTTAGGAATTTCCCCCCGCGCACGTCAATCCCCAAGGCCTCCTTCACTCTGGAAGAAATCCCTCACAACAAAGGACAAGGGAGAGGCCGGGGGAGGGGCGTAATGGACTTGGCCGAGAAGAAACAGAACAGTGGCACTGAACGGTCAGTCCGGGCTGCCCGCCGGTCCCTGATCAGCACGAAAAGCGGCCGCGCCGGCGGCTCCTTGGGCCGCGCCTGCGGGATGCGTGGTTCCAGCCCTCCGCCCCCCGCGCGCGGCTCCGAGCTCTTCTCCCGGGACGCCACCTCCTCCGGCACCGGGTTCCCCCACCCCAGCCACTCACACCCAGGTGCCGCCCCTAAACTCCCAACGGAAGCGGGGGCGGGGGGCAGTCGGTCTGGAAACTTGAGCGGAGCGGCGCGCGCGCACCCCAGCGCCCTGGGACCTGGACCGGGTCGCACCGCGCTCCCACTGGCCCGTCTCACCCCGAGGCAGGTCAGCCTTCAGCCTCAACTTGCAGCCTTTTGCGCAACGATGGCACTCGGTGGAGGCGGAGGCTGGAAAGTGTCCCTCCTGGCCCTGCCCGGGCGCCTTCCCGCACGCAAACCGGTGCGAGTGGAAGTTGTGCGAAGTCCCCACTCCCCGCGCCCCGTCTCAGCTGGCTCCTGGGGCGCACGTGGGGACAGCCGCCCAGCCTCGAACTCTGCGCCCCCGTGACGCCCACGCGCGGCGACCCCTCTGGAGCGCGGTCCTCCCCCGGCGCCCACCTCCGAGTGCCACCCCGTTCCCGCCGCCTGGCTCCCGGAGAAAAGTCCACAGACTGCTGGGGGGAGGTGTGCAATCCCAGGCCGGCCGGCCGACCCCGCTTTCTTCCCGAGGCCGAGTCCCGGGGCGCCCCGCGGGCTGCACACTCACCCATGGCGCCGCGTCCCGCTGCCCGGCGGCCCCTCCAAGCGCTGGCGGCCGACGCAGCGCGGGCCCGAGAGCTCCGCGCGCCTCTCCTGCTCCGCGCCGCGCGAGTGACAGCCTCGCCCCTCCCAGCGGAGCCGGCTCCCGGGGCTCCTGGCACCCGGCGGCCGCGCAGACCCCTCCCTCTTCCCACCTGCTCGGCGGACAACTGGCTGTGGCCTCGCGGTTCCCGCCGCTCCCCTCCCCGGCCCCCTTTCCCGCGCTGATCACGTCCACTTGGCCAGCCACTTGCAAACACCTCCCCCTGGAATACGTTGAATACACATTACACGCTCGCCCCGTCTCAGGGCACACGGATGACCTGGTAGCCAAGATCATAACCCGTAACCTGGAAACCCTAACCAGGGAAGCTGATTCCAGAGGAGTTTGATAGGATGGTTTCCCTAAAAATCTTCTCTTGCTTTCAGAATACTAGTTTTTCCCTTAAAAACAATGTTAAGGTAACAGGAAGAGAAAATTCTCCCATGCATTTATATCTCTCTTCTTTCTTCTATGTTACATATGTTCGTTTCTATAACCTGGCAAGGCTGTAAAGTCCCTCCCCGCCACACACACATCACAATATGCAAAAGTCACCTGGAAAATAAATGACTCAGTGCAAGGAGCAGTAGATGCTGCTGGAAAAGCACTGGGCTTGCCAGCTGGGAGGACGAGGTGGTGATTCCTGCTCTACTACTAATACAAGGGGACTCAAGTTACCTAATTTGTAAAATGAAAGATCTGGAAAAAGTGATCTCTAAGGTCCCTTCAAGCTAAAAAAAAAAATTATATAATTCTTTGGGTTATTGGCCTAGTTCTTACAGGATTCATACTGGAGAGTTATTTCAGTAAGTCAGTCCCCGAAGTGTCTTAAGCTACTTTTTCATACAGGACACACCCTAAAATACACAAATCTATGCCATAAACAAGCAGAAGAATGAAATAAAGTGCATGGTTACTAACTTCCAGGAACATTGTTAAATAATGGAGAAGATGAAAACAATGGAGAATATGAAATAATGGAAATAAAATAATGGAGAATATAAAAAATAATTAAGAGCATGTTTGGCAGAAAAACAGGAAGAAATGCTGAGCACATCATTAACATGGCATAGAAACGTTTGCATAGCTATTCTTCAGGTAATGGAAGAGACACACTCCTGGAAGGATATTGCAAATGCATTTCAGTTAAATGGAAATAGAAAGTTGTTCTTATGGGTGGGGAAAGGAAGTAGTTGATAAAAGTGTTCAATACCCCATTGAGAAATGCATCACCCTCTGGAAACTGACTAACGTAAGCTGTGACTGCAGCAAAAAATAAACTTATACTGGATCCAAGAAAGATAAATGATGAATGTTTGGAGATTAATTCATAAGTACAGCTTCCGGGGACAACCACGATGGTGTGGTCACTCACCTAGAGCCAGACATCCTGGTGTGTGAAGTCAAGAGGGCCTTAGGAAGCATCACTATGAACAAAGCTAGTGAAGGTTATGGAATTCCAGTTGAGCTATTTCACATCCTAAAAGATGATGCTGTTAAAGTGCTGCACTCAATTTACCAGCAAATTTGGAAAACTCAGCAGTGGCCACAGGACTGGAAAAGATCAGTTTTCATTCTAATCCTAAAGATAAGTAATGCCAAAGAATGTTCAAACTACCACACAATTGCACTCATTTCACATGTTAGCAAGGTAATGGTCAAAATCTTTCAAGATAGGCTTCAACATTACATGAAACGAGAACTTTCCAGATATACAAGCTGGATTTAGAAAAGGCAGAGAAATCAGAGATCAAATTGCCAACATCTGTTGGATCATAGAAAAAGCAAGAGAAATCTAGAAAAACATCAATTTTTGCCTCATTGACTACACTAAAGCATTTGACTGTGTGGATTCTCCACAACAAACTGTGGAAAATTCTTAAGGAGATGAGAATACCAGACCACCTGACCTGCCTCCTGAGAAACCTGTATGCAGGTAAAGAATCAACAATTAGAACCAGACATGGAACAACGGACAGGTTCCAAATTGGGAAAGGAGTAAGTTAAGGCTGTATATTGTCACCCTGTTTATTTAACTTATGTGCAGAATACATCATGTGAAATGCCAGGCTAGATAAACCACAAGCTGGAATCAAGATTGCCAGGAGAAATATCAATAACCTCAGATATGTAGATGACACCATCCTAGTGGCAGAAAACAAAGAGGAACTAAAGAGCCTCTTGATGAAGGTGAAAGAAGAGAGTGAAAACGTTGGCTTAAAACTCAAGATTCAAAAAACTAAGATCCTGGCATCTGATCCCATCACTTCATAGCAAATAAATAGGGAAAAAATGGGAACACTGATAAACTTCATTTCCCTGGGCACCAAAATCACTGTGGATGGTGACTGCAGGCATGAAATTAAAAGACGCTTGCTCCTTGGAAGAAAAGCTATGACCAACCTAGACAGAGTATTAAAAATCACAGACATCACTACGCTGACAAAGGTCCATATAGTGAAAGTTACAGCTTTTCCAGTAGTTCCGTATGGATGTGAGAGTTGGACCATAAAGAAGGCTGAGCGCTGACGAACTGACGCTTTAAAACGATGGTGCTGGAGAAGACTCTTGAGAGTCTCTTGGACTGCAAGGAGATCAAACCAGTCAATCCTAAAGAAAATCAACCTTGAATATTCATTGGAAGGACAGATGCTGAAGCTCCAATACTTTGGCCACCTGATGCGAAGAGCCGACTAATTGAAAAAGACCCTCATGCTGGGAAAGATTTAGGGCAGGAGAAGAAGGGGGCAAGACGACCAGATGGTTGGATGGCATCACTGAATCAATTGACGTGAGTTTGAACAAACTCAGGGAGATAGTGAAGAACAAGGAAGCCTGGCATGCTGCGGTCCATAGGGTCGCAAAGAGTCAGACATGACTGAAGTGACTTAGTATACAATACATATATATCCTGTTAGTTTTCTCTGTTGAGCCCTGACTAATACAATTCACCAATTAACTGGTCATCATAAAGGGATCAAAACACAGTAACAGATAAAAGTTGCCAATGACCAATAAATGTTTGTGGATAACATTAGCACATTTTGATTGTCCTCAAAGTTAAATTTTTTTTCATATTTAGTGTCCTTCTTCCCAGAGTTGCAAAACAAGTTTTAAGATATTTCTAAGAGTATTTGACATTGATCTAAACGAAAAATTAGGAAATATGACCATAATCCATAATTTTATCCAAGAGTGATAGGTGACATAGTACATTGTAAATTACCACATGTACACCTTATATAAATAAGCACAACCAACACCATTTTACAAAATCACACAAAAATGTTTAAGAAATCACTGAGGCCCTTTAATAAGTAAAGTGTGAAAGGCAGAAGTTAGAATGATTTGTGTGAGAGGAAGCTTAGATTCTGCACACGAAATAAGCTCATTAAACAACATGCCATTCTACAGGCCCCAAAGGATATGGGAAAAGTTAAGAAATTTCATTTTCAATCTATTGTGAAATGTGGTCCAGTTACCAGAAGCAAATGAGTCGTAATTTTTTCCACCCATGAAGCAGTTTTGTATGTTGCTCAATTTACTCTAGATATCATAAAGATAAAAATGATTTGATAATATTTTTCTAGTGTGAACCAAACTATGTTTCGCTTCCAAACTCATAGTACTTTGGCATTTTTTGTTGTTTCTTTGTTTTTAGATTATTTTCCCATATTAGGCAGTACCGAGTACTGAGTAGAGTTCCATGTGCTACAGAATATGTCCTTATTAGTTATCTGGTTTACATATAGTAGTGCGCATAGTGTGCATGTCAATACCAACTTACCCTCCTTCCCCTGACTCCTTTGTAAAAGTAAGTTTGTTTTCTACATTTATGACTCTACTTTTCTGCTTCTGTTTTGTTAAAAACACACACACACACACACAAAAAAAACCTTTCAGAATTCCCAGAAAGAAATGAACATATCTGAAGCATAATAAATTATTTCAGGATCTCAGAAACACAATAGTTAAAATGCAGTTAAAATCAGATCCACTGTTAATGTAGAAGAAACAGACTTCCCTTATACATCTAGCCCTCCTGCTGTGAACTCTACACTAAGGAAGTTTGTTGTGTGTGTGGCCATGGAGCCAGCCTTCAAAGCCCCATTTAAGCCACATCACCCCAGTCACACCTCATATATTTCTTTAGTGAAGATAAGCACTTTCTAGTTTCTTTATTAATTTGCTTCTTTGGAGAAGCCTGGTATTATGTTTTTACTGCAACATTTCAATTATGATACTATCTTTTGTGTCGATAGACCTAAATATGGTTTAAATTTACCCTGAGTCCTTTCATCTGGGTAATCAGAGCAAGGAGTGACATGTGTATGAGAACATCCAAGTCTTGTCAGGATGGATCTCCTGGAAAGGTCAGATCAACTGTAAATAATAGTCATGTATTATAGTACCTACTATGTATGGCAGAAAGTAAAGAACTAAAGAGCCTCTTCATAAAAGTGAAAGAGGAAAGTGAAAAAAGTTGGCTTAAAGCTCAACATTCATAAAACTAAGGTCATGACATCCGGTCCTATCACATCATGGCAAATAGATGGGGAAACAGTGGAAACAGTGGCTGACTTTATTTTTCTGGGCTCCAAAACCACTGCAGATGATGACTGCAGCCATGAAATTAAAAGACACTTTCCTTCCTTGTAAGGAAAGTTATGACCAAGCTAGACAGCATATTAAAAAGCAGAGACATTACTTTGTCAAAAAAGGTCCATCTAGTCAAGGCTATGATTTTTCCAGTGGTCGTGCATAAATATGAGAGTTGGACTATAAAGAAAGCTGAGCCCTGAAGAATTGATGCTTTTGAACTGTGGTGTTGGAGAAGACTCTTGAGAGTCCCTTGGACTGCAAGGAGATCCAACCAGTCCAT
>SJYX01002353.1:162400-176406 GCA_006410675.1 Oreotragus oreotragus | reverse complement strand
CAGGGGAAGGCCTGTCTCGTATACACATCTAGATGTGTATAAGAGACAGGCCCTCCACTGTGTGTTTGTGTCCTCCACCACGTGTGTGTGTGTCCTCCACCATGTGTGTGTGTGTGTCCTCCACCGTGTGTGTGTGTGTGTGTGTGTCCTCCTCCGCGTTTGTGTGTCCTCCACCAGGCTCCTCTGTCCGTGGAATTTTCCAGCCACGAATGCCGGTGTGGATAGCCATTCTTTTCTCCACGGGAGCTTCCTGACCCGGGATGGAACTCAGGCCTCCTGCATTGCAGGCAGATTCTTTACCATCTGAGCCATCAAGGAAGCCCCACTATGGTGACTCCTAAACATTTGTGTTAAGCACAACTTCTTTTTTTTTTTTAATTTGAAGCAGCTTAGCAACACAAAGTTCTGATTAGAAGGTCTAGGAAGCTGACTTTTAAATAAACTTCTTGGTGGTTTTGCTACAAGGAGACCTTGCTTTAAGAAACACTCCTTTTATGATGTTGCATTTAAGTTCTCTGAAAAGGATGGTATGTGATGTTAGTTCAAGAACATAAACACACCCTGATTGAGCAGCATGATATATTACAATGACTTCATTTTATCTCCCCCTTAAAAAATTGCTTTTACTTGGCAATAGCAAACAATTAATCCTCTATTAAATTGATTTATATATAAAGGTAAGTATTTGTCCTCCCATTAGGATAAAAAATAATACTTCAGAATTGATATTATTATCTCACCTGTAACCATAATAGTGAAATAATGTTTAGCCAGAAATAATGTTTCAACAGCTATCCAGACACCTCCTCCCCAGTCAAGTTGATCCAGACAATGAACTGTTAGACCTCTTGGTCTTTTCCTGGAACCCGTCGCTCCAAAGATCACCAAGACTCGGATTCGATGCAAACAGCAAGAGGATTCATTAAGCCGGCGCGCCGGGGTTCAGTCACCTCCGAGGAGGAACGAACCCCAGCAGTCGTTACTGAGCAGTTTTTAAGCACAAAAGCCACAAACAGGTGCGATTAGGGTGGGAACAGTTTGATTGGTGCATACCGTTTGACCTTTATGGGGATTGGTTTATGGGTTATCAGGCTCATGGTGGTTAGCAAATTTTTCTAAAAAAGGAGAAAGTTCTGTTGCAGAATACCTAGAAGAGGAATTCTTGGAAGCCCTTGGGGGCAAGTTAACTTTGGTAAATTTTATCTTAACTCTTATCTCTGGTAAATTTTTGCCCTGACTCCTCAGAACTATTACACGTATGGACATAAAACCGGTGCACTAACTGGTTATCTTGGACCCTTTAGAAATCCTGTCTTGACACAGATGACCCAAAGATGCATATTGTCCAAAACCAGACACACTGGAGCACAAGGTTGGAGGTGAATGTGATGGGCCGAGAGGCCTGCCTGCTGGATGGGTCACCTGGAAAGATGCTGACCTCACTGACCAGAAGCAGGATGAGAGAGGAAGACCTTGGGCTGGAAGCTAAAGTCTTCAACAAATCAGGGAATAGAGAGGAAGACAGATGTATAAAAGCTAGACAGACATATAAATGGAGGGCAAAGGCTTCAAAAAAAGGCAAGTGCTTTTATTCACATCACTGTCTCCTCTGAGTGAAAAAGAACCCCAGAAGGTCAAGGATCCCAATATACTAGTCTTTCCTCTACATCACTAAGATTCTAAGGATTGGGGTCAGGAGAGGAAAGAAAGGAGAAAAGGAGGACTCCCAGAGATGAGTCAGCAAGGATGCTAAGCATGTGCTGATATGAACCCAGGAGCAGAGAGTTGGAGGAGAATTTTTAGTCCTTTGAGTTATATGAAATAAATTAGAACTTCATTTTTTTTCTTCAAACCAGCAGATAGAATTAAAGCATTTTATGGTTCCTTTTATTCTTAGATGCCCTTTCATTTCATTAAAACATTTACAAAATGATAAAATTATTGACATGACAGCATTAATGTACATGGAAACCCAATGTCAAAGGATCAGCACTTATTAATAAGTCTCAGGCAGCAAAAAGGCTTGGAATATCTTGTTTATGTTGCTGCATTTGCTTGTTCACAACAGTAATTGTGTTTCTTTTCATGTTTGACTGCTCTGTGAGCTGAGCTTTTTTTGTTGTTAAAGCACAGGAGAAGAGGGATGGAGGAGTCACAGGCTCAAGGCTTAGAGAAATGAATTCACGGGTGAAATTGTAAATTTCCAGTAAACATACATATCTTTCAATCCAGAGAGTGGATTTTCAGGGCTGAATAAGCAACAAAGTTGTATCTGATTGTTGCTTCGAGTGGAATTTAATGAGTGAGCAAACAGGACCAGGAGAAGAGACTAGGAATGGGGCCTGGCGGGAGGGAACTTGCAATGCCCTCCAGACCACCAGCAGAAGAGGGAGCAACTGCTTCCCTGTCTGAGGGTACAGTAGTGCCACCTAGTGGCAACTCAAAATTGTCACTTAGACATTATTAGAAAAATTAGCATTGCCCTGTTAAAACAGTCTATAGGCTCTTTCAGATAATGTCAGAAACTCTGTACCTTAACCAAAGAAAAAAATCACCCGGATTTTTCCACTATTCACACTCCATCTGTTACCCCTACCAAAACAATCTCAGCTATGAACAACGGTAAATAAAGATTTGGGGGAAAAACATTGGCGAGTAGATAGACTAAGATGCTCTTTTGAACCCTTGATAGCTATTAGACAATCCTAGTTTACAACTGTGCCAATGCGTATACTATTTTAAGCTAAGCCTTAAATACTACTTCACATCTACTCATTCCTTGAGATTATCTTTTTTTCCTCTGTGAACCTGCATGTGCTGTTTGTTAGGAATCAGTCATGTTGATGAAATTTAGTCTACAGCTCACCTTAATGAGTACACTATGGAGCCAAAGCAAGATCCCCGAATACCACCAGCACAGCTGCTGAAGCCAGTGGAAATTCACTCACTGAGTATCACGCACCCTTCTGACTGTCCAGTTTGAATCCTATTCATCATTTTGAGCTGTTTTGCTCTTCTCTTCTAACTTGCAGGTAATAGATAATGTAAATACTGTCCGGTCTGATAAAGTTTCAATTAACTTGCTCCTCTTTCCCCACAAAGACAATTTTTGCTTACATTTGAAATTCATTTCAATATTCCTTTACACATCATATGCATTTGTGAAGTTTTGAAATTTTTTTGAACTGGTTATAACATCTACCTGGTTCCTTCCTAATACAGGTAAAATGCTTGTAACTGGTGAGATGGCATGTGACTGAACAACATACTTCTCAAAATTTAATGGTGTTCTCATGAACGAGAGGGAAAAATCCGTTTGTATACCAAAAGCAATGATACTAAAATGCTCTGGCAACTAAAGCGTTTGAGAATACTTACAAATTAATCTCTAAGGATCTTGCCTCATGATCACTCTCTAAGTTTCAACATGAAAATAAAGCATTATGCAACGCAAAGTCTTGGAAAGCTAAATATAGCCATCTCCTTAAGTATTAATTTATCAACCATAAATTAAAAATTTTGAACATTCATTTCACAGAACAGTTTAAGTAAGTGGCAAATATTAGATGTTCACTAACCTGCTTAATCAGACTCTGGGAGATGGTGAGGGATGGGGAAGCCTGGGATGCTGCAGTGCATGGGGTCTCAAAGAGTTGGGTACAACTTGGTGGCTGGACAAGAAAACAAGAGGAAACCTGCTTAAAAGATGTATAAGGCTGACTTGCTTATTTACCAAATTACTTTGGCCACACTTTCCTTTTGAGAAAAAAAATTTTTTCAGTATAACTCCTCCAGAACAGAACTTGAATCCATTGCTTTCTTACTCCTCTTTCACCTCTAAAAAGCCCCAAACTATAACACAGCTGTGGATTCAGAGTGACACGGAGCAGGGGTCCCCAACATCCAGGTCATGGACTGGTACCTCCTGTTAGCTCAATGGCAGCATTAGATTAGAAATAAAGTATACAATTAATAGAATGCACTTGAATCAACCTGAAACCATCCCCTCCACCCCAAGTCCATGGAAAAATTGTCTTTCTCAAAATCAAACCCTGGTGCCAAAAAGGTTCATAGGGACAAAGGAATATGGAAAAACAACATGCCAAAAAAAAAAAAGGACATACTTATTATTAAACTGTTTTGCTCCTTAGAAAAAATATTTTAGGCCATAAAATCAATCAATTTATAAATCTGGCATCTGGAAAAACACAATGCAATATATATTGTTTTCATATTACATAAAATATATATTTAAGATTTTTCTTTTTCTTTTGGCAAGATTGCTTTGATTAGAAACACAGTGACACAGAAGACATCCTCTCAGGTTTAATTTTATGACTGCTCTCAAAACACATGGCCAAAGGAAATTTGGCCATGCACTGAACAAGACTTTTAAATGCTAGATTTTAACTTACTGTTGATGATCTTAAGCATTTTAAAAACAAGTGAAAAATGACTATTCTCTTCAACCTGGTGTCACTAAAATATTAAAATTGTGGATTAAAGATAAATCGTTGGCAGTCATCCCTAGAACAGAACGCTTTGTCTTAGGGGCCCAAAGTCTTCCGAGATATTTTCAGCAAACTGCTTCATGCGGGTTGAACAAGACTTTTAAATGCTAGATTTTAACTTACTGTTGATGATCTTAAGCATTTTAAAAACAAGTGAAAAATGACTATTCTCTTCAACCTGGTGTCACTAAAATATTAAAATTGTGGATTAAAGATAAATCGTTGGCAGTCATCCCTAGAACAGAACGCTTTGTCTTAGGGGCCCAAAGTCTTCCGAGATATTTTCAGCAAATTGCTTCATGCGGGACTCCCATTCATAGCAACAACATCTTGTCTTGTTTTCACAGCAAAACAGTCTAAGGCATGTTTTCCAGAACCAGAAGTCTGCAACTTGCTTTGGTTTGACTCAGCTTAGCCTGCTGCGCTGTCTCAGTCTATCATATACGCTTCTTCAATGCTCTTTAAAAAGCTTTGATAAATTTTATTTCAATACATAGGCAGTTTTATACACATATAAAAACACATTTATATGTATATAAAACACATTTATATGTATATAAAAACACATTTATATGTATATAAAAACACATTTATATGTATGTAAAACACATATACAGGAATAGAATGCCCATATCAGAGAATTTTAGATTTAGCGTGTTAGTGATACAGGTGGTAAAGAAGCTGCCTGCCAATGCAAGAGACATAAGAGATGCAGGGTCAATCCCTGGGTCAGCAAGATCCCCTGGAGGAGGGCATCCCACTTCAGTGTTCTTGCCCTGGAGAATCCCCATGGACAGAGGAGACTGGTGGGCTACAGTCCATAGGGTCACAATGAGTCGGATTCAACTGAAGCAACTTAGCACGCAGGCACGTAGAATATCTGTCTCAAAAAAAATTTGTCTGCCTCTTACACCAAAAAATGTTTCCTGGGATATAATAAGGTGAAAGCATATTATTGTTTAAGAGGAATGGGGTAAAATTAAGGGTATAAACTCAGGTGGCTGTCCAAATAAACAAGAATAATTTTGCCTATGTTTCTGTAGTGCTTGGTCACTCAGTCATGTCCGACTCGTTGCGAGCCCATGGACTGCAGCCTGTCAGGCTCCTCCTCTGTCCGTGGGATTCTCCAGGCAAGAATCCTGAAGTGGGTTGCCATGCCCTCCTCCAGAGGATCTTCCCAACCCAGGGATCAAACCCAGGTCTCCTGCATTGCAGGTGGATTCTTTTACTGACTAGGCCCCTAGGGAAGCCCCAATATTCAATGCAAATATACATTCAAATAGAATTTTCCATTTAAGATAAAAAATGTATTCACATCATTTTCTTTCTCTCTAGCTGGAGACAAGTAGTCATGTGCCAAAGGTAAACAATTACTATTGAGAGAAAATTGACATACTATGGAAGTGTGGTTTTGGCAAGACAACAGTAGTGGTGGACTCTGAGCATAGCACCTGGGGTCATCTGTCTTTGGTGTTTCCCACAGCTGGAGATGAGCGGCACATCTCCAGGTCTATGGCAGATAAATAGAAAGACAAATCAATGGGCACGCAGACTGGTGGCTTTAGAAACACCAAGAATCATAATGCACGCTGTGTCACATTTTCAGACACATTTAAGAACTTTTTCAGGGCTTCCCCCAGTGGCTCAGTTGGTAAAGAATCTGTCTGCAATGCAGGAGACCGGGTTTGATCCTTGGGTCAGGGAGATCCCCTGGAGAAGGAAATGGCCACCCACTCCAGTATTCTTGCCTGGAGAATCCCATGGACAGAAGCGCCTGGCAGGCTACAGTCCACGGGGTTGCCAAGAGTTGGACATGGCTTAGGGACCAAAGCACCACCAAGGATTTTTCAGTGACGTGCTAATGAATCTTTAACAATAAGCTCTCTCAATAAAGCAATGTGTACATATTTAGGTACACAAGTTTATTACAGATTTTTTCTGAGATAAATGGTGTGTTGCATGCAATTTACACATAATAATAACAATATTTTTATTTTATATGCCATGCAGCTAATTGATTTTCACATAATTCTTTCATAATTTTTGCCAAACTCTTGTATTTGTTCCTAAATCACAGCTGCAATAGGTAAATAAACATAGTGCTTTAGTGCTGATTGATATTTTCCTGTTAATGAGTCAAAAGCAAAACAAAGAAGGCTTTTTGTCGTTGACTTTACCAACTTCTTTGCAGTATTGGATAATAGTTTTTGAATTTTAGAAGAATACCTTAATTTTTTGTGCTATTATATTGTGATAACGATAGACATATTCCAATTTACAGTTGAATTGCATTATTAATATTATCACCATCATTTCCTTAAGTTCATACCAGAGACTGACGAATA
Source organism: Oreotragus oreotragus (assembly GCA_006410675.1). Classification (NCBI taxonomy): domain Eukaryota; kingdom Metazoa; phylum Chordata; class Mammalia; order Artiodactyla; family Bovidae; genus Oreotragus; species Oreotragus oreotragus. The sequence goes on along the minus strand of SJYX01002353.1, from coordinate 169,550 downwards.
AACTGTAGGTCAAATATAGCTTGTTTTTTAAATAAGTTTATGGGGGACGTGGCCACATCTATTTATTTAAGTCTTATCTGATTGCTTTCACCACAATTGAGTGGTTGAGATGGAGGCTGCATGGTTCTCAAAGCCTAAAATATGTACCATATGGCTCTTTCCAGAAATGATTTTTTGACTCTGGAAATAAACCAACACTTACCAAGAAGATTTTCTGTGACAATGAAGACAACGATGAAGATGCCCTTTATGTGTGCTGTTTAATACAAAAGTCACTTAACTACACTGGTTATTTTATTTATTTATTTGTAATTGACGGATAATTGCTTTAAAGTATTGCAATGGTTTCTACCAAACATCACTGGCTATTGAGCACTTGAAATGGGCCTACTGCAACTGAGGAACAATACTTTTCATTCTCCTTTAATTTTAACTAATTAAAAAGTCCACATGTTGCTAGTGGATGCCCTAAGGGCAGGCGGCGGCGACTGGCGCACTAAGCGCGGCCGAGAGAAGCTACTCCACATCCGAGGTCAGGGGCAGAAGCCGGGAGGACCCCATGCCCGAAGGGCAGCGGCCAAGAGGAGTTGCCCCACGTCCGAGGTCGGGGGCAGCAGCCAAGAGTGCCAGGCTGCGATGGCGCAGGAAGGGCCGAAAGGAGCTACCCCGCGTCTGAGGTCAGGGGTGGCGGCTGGGAGGAGCCACCCCACCCCCGAGGCGGTGGTCGGGAGCCACCTCACATCCAAGGAGCCGTGGCTGTGCGGGCGCAGGAGGGCCTAGAGGAGCAATTCCACGCTGAAGGTCAGGAAGGGCGGCGGTGAATCATTCAAGGTAAGGAGCAGCGGCTGCACTTTGCTGGAGCAGCCATGAAGAGATACCCCACGTCCAAGGTAAGAGGAACCCAAGTAAGATGGTAGGTGTTCCAAGAGGGCATCAGAGGGCAGACACACTGAAACCATACTCACAGAAAACTAGTCAGTCTAATCACACTAGGACCACAGCCTTGTCTAACTCAGTGAAACTAAGCCATGCCGTCTGGGGCTACCCAAGACGGGCAGGTCATGGTGGAGAGGTCTGACACAATGTGGTCCACTGGAGAAGGAAATGGCAAACCACTTCGGTATTCTTGCCTTGAGAACCCCATGAACAGTATGAAAAGGCAAAATGATAGGATACTGAAAGAGGAACTCCCCAGGTCAGTAGGTGCCCAATATGCTACTGGAGATCAGTGGAGAAATAACTCTAGAAGGAATGAAGGGATGGAGGCAAAGCAAAAACAATACCCAGCTGTGGATGGGACTGGTGATAGAAGCAAGGTTCGATGCTGTAAAGAGGAATATTGCATAGGAACCTGGAATGTCAGGTCCATGAATCAAGGCAAATTGGAAGTGGTCAAACAAGAGATGGCAAGAGTGAACGTCGACATTCTAGGAGTCAGCGAACTAAAATGGCCTGGAATGGGGGTACTCTTTCTGCCCCCTTCTGATGCCTATGTCAGAAGCTTTCTCTATCTCTTTTATACTTTAATAAAACTTTATTACACAAAAGCTCTGAGCGATCAAGCCTCATCTCTGGCCCCAGATTGAATTCTTCTCCTCCGGGGGCCAAGAATCCCAGCGTCGTGATTCAACAACAACTTTTCATCTTGGGGGCTCGTCTGGGATCCTTCAAGACAAGATGGGAGCTAACAAATCCAGCCTCACTTCTTTGAACTGTATCCTGAAAAACTGGGATAGATTTGATCCCCAGGGCTTAAAGAAGACACACCTGGTCTTCCTATGCAATACTGCATGGCCACGGTATCCATTGGAGGATGGTGAACGGTGGCCGGTTGGAGGGTCTCTTAAGTATAATACTGTTTTACAATTAGACCGGTTCTGTAAGGAACAAGGGAAGTGGGTAGAAGTAGCATATGTGTTGCCCTTTTTCTCGCTGTGAAATATGCCAGACTTATGTCCTAAGGGTATAGATTTGGGCGTGAAACCTTCAGCTCCCTCCTGTCCTCCTACTTTGCCCCCGTACCCGGGGCTCCAAGCTGAGCAAACTGAAAACCAGACAACCCCCCTCAGAAGGGCTGCCTTTGTCTCAGTGGAAATCCAAACTGAGATTCAAACTGCCCACGTGGAGGTCCAAACAACTCCTGTCTCAGTACAACCTCAGACTACTCTGGTTTCAGTAGAAACTCAGACCATCGAAGTAAGAGATGAGATGGAGGACAGGAGACAAAGAGAAAAAGAAAAATATGTTTCTCCAGTCTATCCCTGGGATAATATGTGCAGAGCAGCTAGAGAGACTGAGAAACAGCCACACAGCTGTTGCCTCTTCATGAAACACCCACCGGGAGAAATAATCAGTCTATGAGAGTTAATAAGCCTTTTTCTTATCAAGAAATACAAAGAATCAAGGAGGATCTGGGAGACTATTTAGAGGACCCAGAAAAATATATTAGAGCTTTTAAAGGTGTTACTCTGCTTTATGACCTTACTTGGAAGGATGTGATGTATATCTTGGGACAAACGCCAACTCCTGACTCAAAGACTCGAGTTTTGGGAAAAGCAGTTGCTTATGGAGATGAATGGCTTGGTAATGAATCAGTAGGGAAGAGGGAGGATGAGATAGCGGCCCTCCCCAGTGGGAATCAGGTGGTCTGGGACTACAACTCAGCTAAAGGAAGATGGGATCAGAGTCATTTTGTCAGATGTGTTCTTGAAGGACTCAGGCAGGCGCGTTCTAAGCCTTTAAACTATAGCAAGTTGACAGACATAGAACAGGAGGAGAAGGAAGCTCCTGGTAAATTCCTAGATAGACTAAGCGAAGCCCTTCGCAGATTCACTGAGATTGATCTCGAAAGTGAAGAAGGAAAAGTGATCTTTAAAGATAGATTTCTCACTCAGTCAGCTCCAGATATCCGCCGTAAGCTATAAAAACGGGCATATGGACCAAATCAGTCTTTAGATACTGTTACAAATGGCTCAGACGGTCTATTACGGTAGGGAATATGAGGAAAAGAAAGAAAGGCAAAAAAAGACCAAGGAAAAGGCGGAAGCCTTCACAATGGCTATGAAAAACATTCTTAAACAGCTGGAGAAAAATGCCCAGAGGGACCCAGGTGAAAAGGGATGCTATTCCTGTGAAAAGGAGGGGCACCTCAAGCGGGATTGCCCTCAGGCATCTAAGCCGCCCCCGGCTCCCTGTCCGGTCTGCAAAGGACCACACTGGAAGAGAGACTGCCCTCAGAGGTGTAGGTCTCCAGGGTCAGATTCTCAAGGCAATCAGGACTGAAGGTGCCCGGGGGTCCCCACACAAGCTCCCATCCTAGTTACACCTGAGGAACCCCGGGTATTAATAATTGGGGGGGCCAATCCGTTGATTTCCTTTTAGATACTGGGGAAACTTACGCTTACTGAAGCCCCTGGTCCACTTTCTTCCCGATCCGCTTCCCTAATGGGACTGTCTGGATGAGCCAAAAGGTATTATTTCAGTTATTCTTTATCTTGCAACTGGGATTCTGTGCTATTTTCACACGAGTTTCTGATCGTGCCAGAATCTCCCTCACCCCTTTTGGGGAGGGATACACTGAGCAAGGTCCATGCCTCTGTTTTATGAATATGGAGTCCTCTCTTTCTCTCCTTTAGTTGAACAAAATGTAAATCCTAGAATATGGGCTGATGGAAAATCTGTGGAATGAGCACAAAATGCTATTCCTGTAGCTGTCAAGCTCAAAGACCCGCACTTATTTCCACATAAGAAGCAGTATCCACTGAAACCTGAGGTTAAGGAAGGGTTAAAACCCATCATCAAAAATTTAAAGGAACAGGGACTATTAATTCCCTGTAACAGTCCTTGCAACACACCTATTTTGGGTATAAAGAAATCAAATGGTAAATGGAGACAAGTTCAAGATTTACGTGTAATAAATGAGGCTGTAGTTCCTTTAAAAAAATAAATAAATAAAATAAAATGGCCTGGAATGGGTGAAGTTAACTCAGATGACCATTATATCTACTACTGTGGGCAGGAATCCCTCAGAAGAAATGGAGTAGCCATTATGGTCAACAAAGTCCGAAATGCAGTACTTGGATACAATCTAAAAAACGACAGAATGATCTCTGTTCATTTCCAAGGCAAACCATTCAATATCACAGTAATCCAAGTTTATGCCCCAACCAGTAATGCTGAAGAAGCTGAAGTTGAACGGTTCTATGAAGACCTACAAGATCTTTTAGAACTCAGTTCAGTTTAGTTCATTCACTCAGTCGTGTCCGACTCTTTGTGACCCCATGAATCACAACACACCAGGCCTCCCTGTTCATCACAATCTCTAGAGTTCACTCAGACTCACGTCCATCGAGTCAGTGATGCCATCCAGCCATCTCATCCTCTGTCATCCCCTTCTCCTCCTGCCCCCAATCCCTCCCAGCATCAGAGTCTTTTCCAATGAGTCAACTCTTCGCATGAGGTGGCCAAAGTACTGGAGTTTCAGATTTAGCATCATTCCTTCCAAAGAAATCCCAGGGTTGATGTCCTTCAAAATGGACTGGTTGGATCTCCTTGCAGTCCAAGGGACTCTCAAGAGTCATCTCCAACACCACAGTTCAAAAGCATCAATTCTTCGGCGCTCAGCTTTCTTCACAGTCCAACTTTCACATCCATACATGACCACAGGAAAAACCATAGCCTTGACTAGATGGACCTTAGTCAGCAATGTCTCTGCTTTTGAATATACTATCCAGGTTGGTCATAACTTTTCTTCCAAGGAGTAAGCGTCTTTTAATTTCATGGCTGCAGTCACCATCTGCAGTGATTTTGGAGCCCCCAAAAATAAAGTCTGACACTGTTTCCACTGTTTCCCCATCTATTTCCCATGAAGTGATGGGACCNTATCCAGGTTGGTCATAACTTTTCTTCCAAGGAGTAAGCGTCTTTTAATTTCATGGCTGCAGTCACCATCTGCAGTGATTTTGGAGCCCCCAAAAATAAAGTCTAACACTGTTTTCACTGTTTCTCCATCTATTTCCCATGGGACCAGATGCCACGATCTTAGTTTTCTGAATGTTGAGCTTTAAGCCAACTTTTTCACTCTCCTCTTTTACTTTCATAAAGAGGCTCTTTAGTTCTTCTTCACTTTCTGTCATAAGGATGGTGTCATCTACATATCAAAGGTTATTGATAATTCTCCAGACAATCTTAATTCCAGCTTGTGATTCCTCCAACCAAGCGTTTCTCATGATTTACTCTGCATATAAGTTAAATAAGCTGGGTGACAATATGCAGCCTTGATGTACTCCTTTTCCTATTTCGAAATAATCTTTTGTTCCATGTCCAGTTCTAACTGTTGCTTCCTGACCTGNGGGACTGTCTCTTATACACATCTTTCTTCTTCACTTTCTGTCATAAAGATGGTGTCATCTACATATCAAAGGTTATTGATAATTCTCCCGACAATCTTAATTCCAGCTTGTGCTTCCTCCAACCAAGCGTTTCTCATGATTTACTCTGCATATAAGTTAAAGAAGCTGGGTGACAATATGCAGCTTTGATGTACTCCTTTTCCTATTTCGAAATAATCTTTTGTTCCATGTCCAGTTCTAACTGTTGCTTCCTGATATCAAAGGTTATTGATAATTCTCCAGACAATCTTAATTCCAGCTTGTGATTCCTCCAACCAAGCGTTTCTCATGATTTACTCTGCATATAAGTTAAATAAGCTGGGTGACAATATGCAGCCTTGATGTACTCCTTTTCCTATTTCGAAATAATCTTTTGTTCCATGTCCAGTTCTAACTGTTGCTTCCTGACCTGAATGCAGGTTTCTCAAGAGGCAGTTCAGGTGGTCTGGTATTCCTATCTCTGTCAGAATTTTCCACAGTTTATTGTGATCCACATAGTCAAAGGCTTTGGCATAGTCAATAAAGCAGAAATAGATGTCTTTCTGGAACTCTCTTGCTTTTTCCATGATCCAGCGGATGTTGGCAATTTGATCTCTGGTTCCTCTGCCTTTTCTAAAACCAGCTTGCACATCAGGGAGTTCATGGTTCACGTAATGCTGAAGAGGTATGTTGTATACTTGTTATATACATGCTAAATTAAAAGTCACATTTGGCCTTCACAAAGCAAACTTTTCATCAGCGTCAAAATAACCTGTTCCTCTAAACTGTTAGTATGAAAGATTATGTATAACGGAAATTACTCTCGTACCTTAAAATCAATTTCCTTCCATAGTTTAATTTAAGTAAAAGTAATATTTCTTTATGAGAAGATAAAAAGAAGCCACAAACTAGAAGGTAATCTTGGCAAAAAAAAATGTATCTGATTCAGGACTGATATTCAAAATATACAAATAATCTTTAAAACATTAAGAAAATAAACAACCCAGTTTTAAAAATAAACAAAATATGTCAAAGAGACATCTCCCTGAATATGACATATGGAAGGCAAGTAAGTATAGGAAAATAAATTCAATATCGTATGTGAATCTGTTCAGTTCAGTTCAGTCCCTCAGTCGTGTCCAACTCTTTGCCACCCCATGAGTCGCAGCACGCCAGGCCTCCCTGTCCATCACCAACTCCCGGAGTTCATTCAGACTTGCATCTATCAAGTCAGTGATGCCATCCAGCCATCGCATCCTCTGTTGTCCCCTTCTCCTGCCACCAATCCCTCCTAGCATCAGAGTCTTTTCCAATGAGTCAACTCTTCACATGAGGTGGTCAAAGTACTAGAGTTTAAGCTTTAGCATCATTCCTTCCAAAGAAATTCCAGGGCTGATCTTCAGAATGGACTGGTTGGATCTCCGTGCAGTCCAAGGGACTCTCAAGAGTCTTCTCCAACACCACAGTTCAAAAGTGCTCAGCCTTCTTCACAGTCCAACTCTCACATCCATACATGACCACAGGAAAAACCATAGCCTTGTCTAGACCGACCTTAGTCAGCAAAGTAATGTCTCTGCTTTTGAATATGCTATCTAGGTTGGTCATAACTTTTGGGGATTGCAAATTAAAGAAAGACACCACTAGAGGATCTCATAAGAAATGTTGGGCTGGAGGAAGCACAAGCTGGAACCAAGATTGCCAGGAGAAATATCAATAACCTCAGATTTGCAGATGACACCACCCTTATGGCAGAAAGTGAGGAGGAACTAAAAAGCCTCTTG
>SJYX01002353.1:140290-161626 GCA_006410675.1 Oreotragus oreotragus | reverse complement strand
ACTTCATGGGAAATAGATGAGGAAACAGTGTCAGACTTTATTTTGGGGGGCTCCAAAATCACTGCAGATGGTGACTGCAGCCATGAAATTAAAAGACGCTTATTCCTTGGAAGAAAAGTTGTGACTAACCTACATAGCCTATTCAAAAGCAGAGATATTACTTTGCCGACTAAGGTCCGCCTAGTCAAGGCTACGGTTTTTCCTGTGGTCCTGTATGGATGTGAAAGTTGGACTGTGAAGAAAGCTGAGCGCTGAAGAATCGATGCTTTTGAACTGTGGTGTTGGAGAAGACTCTTGAGAATCCCTTGGACTGCAAGGAGATCCAACCAGTCCATTCTGAAGGAGATCAACCCTAGGATTTCTTTGGAAGGAATGATGCTGAAGCTGAAACTCCAGTACTTTGGCCACCTCATGCGAAGAGTTGACTCATTGGAAAAGACTCTGATGCTGGGAGGGATTGGGGGCAGGAGGAGAAGGGGACGACAGAGGATGAGATGGCTGGATGGCGTCACTGACTCGATGGACGTGAGTCTGAGTGAACTCCAGGAGATGGTGATGGACAAGGAGGCCTGGCGTGTTGTGACTCATGGGGTCGTAAAGAGTCAGACACGACTGAGCAACTGAACTGAACTGAACTGAACTTTATTAGACAGCACAGGTCTAGATAGTCAACAAAACCACGAATCCTGCCCTGATTTGCAGCATTTGCTCATTTGGGAGTTGTAAATATACTGATTTTGGCCAATTTCAAGTACAATATTCTATCATGGAATGATGCACTGGGAAGAAATATTATATAGTATTATAGTAGTACACATTATATATATTATATAGTATGCAGGCATAGATGTAAATAGACATAATAGACATAAATAACCTCAATAGCCTAGACACAGATAAAATAATAAAAATAATTAGAAAGTGATGAGTTTTGAGTATTTGTTTTTAGTAAAATTTTAAAATTATAAATTTATAACATTTAATTTTAATAAGAGCTGTGTATAACAATGAGTTTCTAAAACCCTGAAAAACATGACAACTGTCTCTCTCAAGCCAGTGCAATCTGGCTTCAGTCAGTGTTTTTACACACAGTAGGTTTCTAAGTAGTTCAGTCTCTACAGTTTGATCAGTGTGTTTTTTTTTTTTTTGTCATGTTTATGTCTATTCTCTTACCATTTTTTACATTAAAAATAGTATGAGAAAGCGTTTCACTTAGGTGAAACTAAAGCCCTTTAATATAAATTTTCCTAAAATTTAAGTTAAGGAATTTCTTCACATTAATTTAGAATATTCACTAAAAATGCACTTGTTACATTAAATGGCCTTGAAAACGTTTCCAAAGCCAATACTCTCATAGAACATGTTTAGCCATTAAGACATACTGGCTGGAATCAATAGATTCCCTAAATTACTCTGCTAGTTAAGACCCAATGATTGCCCTGAAACTGTCAGTCAGCCTGAATGATATTAAATATTTTTTGAATAAAAGAATGAAAACCACGGTAAAAAGATGTCTTCCTTAGAAAACATCTTTGGGTTCTGCATCTAATTATACCTATGGTCATTTAAACCTCTCTTTCAAGACTTACAAACAAAATCATAGGAAAGGGGGAAGAGTACTGAATAGGGCCTCTGGGATCATGATATCAGTTCTGCTACTATTAATAATATAGCCGTAGGATCTTGACAAATTCTAGAATTTTCCAGGCTCCAAGACCTTCATCTTTAAATTGTGAGTGCACAACCAGATAATTTCTCATGTCTCATTTGGTTTCTGATTTTTAACTGGAGCGCTGAAACAATTATGAACAAATTATTTAGATGTAAAAGATGTTTTTATTCAACCAATGTACCAAGGTAGACATTGTGTCTTTTTTGACAACTTTTGCTCTTTGTTATTGTTGACACTTTAGCAAGCAAATATCCGTCATAAGTGAAAATGACAGTCTGTTTTCCCAGAAATGTTTCTTTCCACCTCCGCTCTTTAGCATTCTTATTTTCATGGTCTTAATTCAGGCCATCGGTATCTTTTCCCTAATTCACACTTTTCATTTCTCTGCACCCTTGCTGCTGCTGCTGCTGCTGTCGCTTCAGTCGTGTCCGTCTCTGTGGGACCCCATAGACGGCAGCCCACCAGACTTCCCCGTCCCTGGGATTCTCTAGGCAAGAACATTGGAGTGGGTTGCCATTTCCTTCTCCAATGCATGAAAGTGAAAAGTGAAAGTGAAGTCGCTCAGTTGTTTCTGACCTAGGCTCCTCCACCCATGGGATTTTCCAGGCAAGAGTATTGAGGTGGGTTGCCATTGCCTTCTCCCTCTGCACCCTCACGTACCCTCATTTTGAAGGTAACTTTTCTAAAGGAAAAGCTCTGGTTTTAGAAGTTAAAGTCTAACCTAATTAGGGTGTTCAATGTCTTTTCGATTTGGTTTTCCAATTTTCTCAGTTTAATCTTTTACCAATTTCTTTCTCCCCTCGTATCTTTACACATCTACCTTCACCTTCTCCAGAGAATGCAAACAAGCCAAAATTAGTTAAATCAATCACACATTTACCCATTTTGTTTTTGGCCATGCTGTTCCTGCTGCACAGTAAATTCAGTCCTTTTTTCCAACAGGTAAAATCTATTTGTTTCTTAAATTATTGTCCAAAATACGACTTATTGAAAGTTTCTCTGAAAACAATGATTTTTACCAATTTCTTTCTCCCCTCGTATCTTTACACATCTACCTTCACCTTCTCCAGAGAATGCAAACAAGCCAAAATTAGTTAAATCAATCACACATTTACCCATTTTGTTTTTGGCCATGCTGTTCCTGCTGCACAGTAAATTCAGTCCTTTTTTCCAACAGGTAAAATCTATTTGTTTCTTAAATTATTGTCCAAAATACCACTTATTGAAAGTTTCTCTGAAAACAATGAAAAAAAACTTTCTCCTTCCCTCATCTATAATTATCTCACAGAACTTTTATATTACCCTATTTTAGGACTTAACACATCAAATGTACTTAGGCATTGTCCTCTGTTTTCTCTGGTAGAGTATGTGCTTATTTATTTATTTATCCATCCATTGAGCCAATATTTATTGAAGATCTGCTATTTGTTAGAATGAAGGGAACGGACCTGTAAGAACTGATTGTAGCTTTTAAAAAGCTTGTCTGTGCGGAGAGGTAATTTTTAAGCCAATTTTAATTTGCAAAATAGAATGTTCAGTGCCATGGTAGGTAATAGACTACACAGAATACTTTGGAAGAAAAAAGTCTATGGCATAAGAGGGTCAGGATTAAGTCTAGGGAATGAATGTCCCTGGTTAGTTGGTTGGTTGGAGTAAACCATTAATTTATTAACTATTCACAGTCTGACATATAGAGAAAGCTCAATAAGTCTTATTAAACACATTTCATTCTGAGCATCTGAAGGCTTATTTTCTCCTGTGTGTTTGATAAAGGCCATTGGCAATGAAGAAATTTCAGAGATATGAAGAAGAAAATGTGAATGACAGTACCATTTCCATTCAACCAGATTCCACCAGGAAAATGTCAGTTTGCACACTTTGTGGGGAGCTAAATTAATTACACACAAACTCACTAACAGTGACAAATAGCTTTCGTAGGGGTACTGCACAGAGCTTCTTGAGCCCAATCAGACAATAACGAAGTGTCCAAGAGACAGTATTCTGTATTCACATTCCAGGTGATGGGTTCAACCCACAGCCTCTGAAGGAGGCTCAACTCAAGGAAGCCCAGGCTCCTCAAGGAGGTGAGGTGACTTATTCACGGCATATTTGACTCATTTTCCTAGAAGGTGAAGGATCCATATGTATTATGTGAAGATTCTTATGTGTCTTAGGAGAAGTCAATGGCAACCCACTCCAGTACTCTTGACTGGAAAATCCCATGGATGGAGGAGCCTGATGGGCTGCAGTCCATGGGGTCTCGAAGAGTAGGACACGACTGAGGGACTTCATTTTCATTTTTCACTTTCATGCATTGGAGAAGGAAATGGCAACCCACTCCACTGTTCTTGCCTGGAGAATCCCAGGGACGGGGGAGCCTGGTGGGCTGCCGTCCATGGGGTCGCACAGAGTCGGACGCGACTGAAGCGACTTAGCAGCAGCAGCAGCTATGCGTGTTGGGTGGTGAGATCGCCGATGGCTCACTGCTTCTTCCCCCACTTTCAGCCTCACCACAAACTCCGGGAATCCAGTCTTCCGAGCAGACTCTGGGTTGCCAGGTAACCACCTCCGGGAGCCTGGGCTCCGGGCGCAGCAGCCCCCGGCCCTCCAATCAGCGGTCGGCTTGCGGGTCACGTGGTGCCCGGCCCACGGCGCCCGCCTCCCAGGCCCTGGGAGCCCGCGGCTCCCGAGAGGAGGGCGCGGCGGGGTGGGTCCGGGCGTCGTGCTCTCGCAGCCTCGGGCGCGCTAGAGCACCTTGCACCGTCCGCCGCCTCCGTGGTCGCCGCCTCCGCCAGGTGAGCAGCGGCGGCCGCTGGGCGAGGGGCCCGGGAGGGCGCGGGCTGCAGGGGAGCGGCCGTCGGACCGCGTGGCGTCGCGGGAGGGTGGCGGGGCCGTGCGCGCGTCCTGCGGGGCTTCGCGCGCGTTGATGTCCCGGGAGTCGGCGCCGCACACCTGGTGACTACGCGGTGCCGCGGCGAGCAGCCGTGAATCCCCTGAACAGCCCTGGAGTGTCACCTACCACCCTGCCAAGGCTCGTTGTCTCGATTTCATGTTTTAAGCTGGTTCGGTCTGTGTGCGTCTAGCTCTAGATTGGAACTCTTATTGCTGTGTCCGCGGGCACTTGTGTAAGCTCCCCTTTGAGGATGTCTTCATATACAGGTTGTACCAAGAAGTCTTTGAGTTGGAAGGAAATGTGTTCTAGAAAAATAGCATTGAATGTCAGAGCCATAGAGTGTCTTAAGTAGATCATAATATATAATCTCCTGTTTTTCAGAAATTAATTTCCGAAATTTTTTTTACTGTATTAAAAATATAGTTTATACATATATATAAACTTTTTCTTTACTATATTAATTAAAAGCAATTGATTTGAATGAAGTTTAGTGATAACTTGGGTCATGTGTCAAAAATAAATCACACATGGATTGTAACTTTCATATACACACATATGTATATATATATTTATTTATTTAAAAGTCTCCAACAGTGGTTTAAAGAGAGAGATTACATTTCTAAGTCTGTCAGTGTCTAAGTCTTTCAGAAGTACCCTGCAGAAAAACTCATCATTCTTTTAAAATAATTATTATTGTACTTAAAACTTTTGTTATCTACTAGTCACATAATAATTTTATATATCAGAAAGACACAGATTAATTTAGAAAATAATATTTTTAAATTCCTCTGCTCTCAGTAGATGGACTACTAGGGCTCAAGTGTTTTTGTTATTTTCTATACTCTACCCTGAAACCTTTAGCCTGGGTAAGGATGAGTCACAGCAGTTTTTATATTACTCAGAAAAGAGTAGGAACAGTTTTATTTATTTATTTTTGTTAGTTTCTTTTGCCCAAATAGATACTAGAAGTCCAACATGAGTGATGAGATTGTCACTATTAGTAAAATATGTGCAAATTCTCAAGATTAACTGATTTTACTTGCCTAAATGCTATAGTGAAGACTAAAATGAAATTCACTTTCGAAAGATTCACGTTTTTTTCCTGTATTCCAGAATTTATTTGAAGTCAGACCTAAACTGACTTAAAACATTAACAAGAAAGGTAACAGTTTACCAGATTGCTGAATAATATACCCAGCCGTTAATGGCAACGATGTGTATACAAACATTGCTACTACGTTATGCAGTTCCTGAATTATCTCTGCTTATATTTTGTATATCTATTCCATTTAGCAGAGTGACATATTAAAGTGATGTCATGTATGTTGTTTCTAGTGTTTCTTCAGGAACAGAGATCTTATTGAGAATATTTTAATCCATGGAAGTCACATTAGGAGATCGAGAAGGATTTCTTAATAAATTACTGAGATGTATATTAGACTAAGAGCGGCTGGCATTTTTCAACATCCAAGACTATGTGATGTTCTATGACAGTCACATGGAGGTTATTCTCTAATTGTTGATGAGACTATTCCTTAGAGATTTATGAGCAAGAAGTTAGATATGGATACCTGGAGAGAATCTGAGAAATTCCTCAAAGAATTTACCCTGCAGAGAAACAAACCCTAAAGGAAAACCTTTCTCTTCCTCGAGGTTACTTAAATGTTCAAGAAGAACTTGTAACTTCAGTTATAAAAATTGGTAGAAAAATACAGTGATCAACTGTGATCAGTGTCATTGTATGGGGAAAGAAAAAAAAACCCCTCATGAAAAAAATCCCTTTATGGTAAAACATGGGCTGTTGCATGAGGAGACAAGATTCAGGCTGTTGTTACTTGATCTCAGTAACTAGAAAGATACAACTTGAAATAGGCTAGACTTTGGAAACAACAAAAAAAAGGCAGCCTGAAGTTGGAGCCACCGGTGGCACATGCATCTAGATGTCACATTGCCAGCTAATTGAGAGAGAATTTTTTTAGAAAATAATGATAAAAGTCTTGCTTTCTATTACTTTACATGTACTAACAACATTGATTTTAGTAGCCTAATTATCTCCTAAAGCACTGGAATTCTGTATTCTAATTTAAGAAATATATATGTCACAGAAGGCAATGGCAACCCACTCCAGTACTCTTGCCTGGAAAATCCCATGGACCATGGACGGGGGAGCCTGGTGGGGTGCAGTCCATGAGGTCGCTAAGTGTCGGACACGACTGAGTGACTTCACTTTCATTTTTCACTTTCATGCACTGGAGAAGGAAATGGCAACCCACTCCAGTGTTCTTGCATGGAAAATCCCAGGGATGGGGGAGCCTGGTGGGCTGCTGTCCATTGGGTTGCACAGAGTCGGACACGACTGAAGCAACTTAGCAGCAGCAAAAACAGGAATACAGATCTTACACAATAAAATCATAGGCGATAATTCATCAGTGTTATTTGCTATTAAAGGGATAAATGATAATTGTCATGTTCAGAAAGGCTCTTATCAAAAGATGCAAGAAATATTTTTCCATGCTTTAATGAGGATGCTACAACATTCAGAATTTGGTTTCTAAATTTGAATGCCCAGACATGGATAACTTATAAAATAGGTCTTAAATAATTTTCCTTATGCCCAGGTTCTTGTTTTCTTCCAAACTGTTTAAGTTGTGAGCATGGGCCAGTATCCCGTACAGACTCATTTGGTATTACATTTAATAAGTTCAGTTTCATATCTCATAACACACAAAAAAAACTTGCTTTCAAATTGGAAAGTAGAAAATAGCTTTCTTTATTGAGCACTCATGTTTGTTGTACTGTTGGAAAAACTTCATTTTGCAGTATCATATCTCCACGTGGAGTCCTGAAAAATTAAATAGTTGATTAAGAAGTTGTTGTTTAGTCTCTAAGTTGAGCCCAACTCTTTACAAACCCATGGACTGTAGCCAGCCAGGCTCCTCTGTCCATGGGGTTTTCAGGCAAGAATACTGGAGTGGATTGTTATTTTCTTCTCCAAGGGATCTTCCCAACCCAGGGATCGAACCTGCATCTCTTGCATCTCCTACATTGGCAGGTGGACTCTTTACCACTGAGCCACCCGGAAAGCCCCTTAATAAGGAGTGAATGAAGTGAAGTTGCTCAGTCGTGTCCGACTATTTGCGATCCCATGAATTGTAGCCTACCAGGCTCCTCTGTCCATGGGATTTTCCAGGCAACAGTACTGGAGTGGATTGCCATTTCCTTCTCCAGGGGATCTTCCCGACCCAGGGATCGAACCCAGGTCTCCCACATTGTAGACAGACGCTTTACTGTCGAGCCACCGGGAAAGATAATAAGGAGTAGGCAGTACTTAATTTTGACCCATTAAGATAAAACATTTTGCATAAGTCTTAATGAAAGGAGTTATACAAATTTTATTTTTAATGTAAACATGGAGGCAGGTTTAGAGGAGTCATTTCCAAATGTACCCTAGAAGCTTTCTTAGAGACCAGTCAAATCAGCACCATTATTTTGTAGATGAGGTCACTCAGCACATAAAAATTAAGTTGCTCAAAACTGGGGACATTTGAAGGGGAACTGGTCTACCATCTCAGGCTCTAACACTCAGCACTGTGCTGTTCCCCAGAGGCGAAAAATATGTCACCAACTTTATTTTCTCCTTTATTTTATTTCAGGTATTCCAAAAGTTTGACAAAGATTTAGATCATTTTTGTACCTTTAAATGATTATTGTACATAATGAACAAATTACATGTGTTTGGTCTCCTCATATAGAAAGTTTGCTTAAAAAGTTAGTGTTTTCCCCTAATCTGTACAATTTTTTGGTCTAATCATTAATATGATTTAAGTATTTTGGTAAAGTCTTCTGTGACAGGGGAGGGATCCAGTTGTCTTATAAATTCCTTATCCTGATGCACCCCAGTGAGATTTTAGTGTATATAGCCGTCATGTCTACCTACAATTGAATGATAGAAATAAGAAGCTTCTGGAAGTTATATCTGAAGCCTGGATTATGTTTATCATTGGGTGAGATTTTGAAGTTGGACGCATTTATTTTCTAGACTTTCTGCCCCTTTGGTATCAGAGGCCGTCTAGAATCATTGATACTGGGCATGTACTTTAGACCAGCAGCAGCAGCATCTCCTGGGATCGTGTCAGAAATGCACATTTCCAGGCTACGGCCCTACTAAGTCAGATATCTGAGAGAGCCCGTGGAATCAGTGTTGGCAGGAGTCTTAAGTGATTGTCATGCAAGGTAGCACTTGAGAAGTACCATAGAAGGTACATCGTGCCCTTGGACCTGACCTCCTCTGGGGCTGGTAGTGTTCACAGTGACTCCACTGTTAAAACTTTCCTTGAACTACTAAGTAAATGAACTCATTCCTGAAAATACAGTTGTGCATATGTTTCATAAACATCTATTTTTCAGTAGTAGCTTTTAGAACACAATGTCTCACATTCATCATTAATGACATCGGTTTATCTTTGTGGGAATTTTATGTCGGCTAAGAGTATAGTTTTTTACAGGTGGCCTATTGACTGGATTAGCAGCCTGTCTCATGTACATATCAGCCCTGCCTGAGCTGATACAACTCTTCTTAAATGTTAGGATTTATTGCTGGCCTCCTATCAATGTAAGGATGCATATATTAAAAATGCAATTTTGGATTTGGTGACTATGTGTGAGTGATTTCTTTTCATCTTAAAGCTTGAAAGCTTTTAATCCGTTTGATTTCCTTTGATGGTTTTTCACAATACATGCCAAAAATAAATTTTAATACCTTGGACCAGAACATAAAAATGTCAGTGTAACTGACTTTCTGCCAAATAAGTACCCTGATTTTCACAGACAGATAAGCGTAAAGGCCCACCCTACTTTAAAATCTCATATACAAAATCCAGGTTACAAAGCAGATTAACTAGAAAGGGGCCAGGAATCCTCAGGTTTACAGAACGATTCCTGCCGTAGCCTCTCAGATCTTCCTTCATGAGGAGTGAGCGTGTTTATAAAAATACTTATTTCTTGCCATACCCTATTTCCTGGTGGTGCAGTGGTGAATAATCTGCCTGCCTGTGCAGAAGATGTAGGAGATGCGGGTTCAGTCCCTGGGTTGGGAAGATCCCCTGGAGAAGCAAATGGCAACCTGCTCTATTACTCTTGGCTGAAGAATTCCATGGACAGAAGAGCCTGGCAGGCTGCAGTCAGTGGAGTTGCAAAGAGTCAGACGTGACTTAGCACACACACACACACACACACACACACATTACAAAAATAATCCTGTATCTTTTTGTGATGAGTATTTACATGTTTACTTTCATAAACATGTAAGTTTTCTCTTTAAGTGAAATATTTACCTCTATCTTGGTTTATGGGTGAAAATATGTTATTTCACTCCTCTATTTCTCTTTGAGCTTCTCAAAATGGTTAATTGAAGGTATAGAAGTGACCCTTGTTCAAGAAGAGTGGATTACGCCTTTGATCAGGTTAAAACTCATTTTTTCATTGCAGCTCAAGAAATTCTGTAATCCTTGAAGCAACCTAGAAAGTCTAATTTCATTCATAATCATTCACTTTGGTGGTTAAATATAGGAAAATATAAAAACGTGTATCTAGATTAACAGTAGATTAAGTATGTCATTCGATTATGTATGTAAGTGTGTATGTATGTAAGTAGATTAAGTAGATGGATGATGAAGTAATTGCCACATCTCTGAATCAGTGTCTTGGTCTTACATGTAATTCTGTGATTGGCTGATCAAATGGGAATTCATAGTGGTGTATGTCTTCATTCTGTGAGTGCAAACTACAACCACCCTAATGGCCTTGTTGTTTTCTATTTGCCATCTAATCCAGGATTTTAACGTAGGTTAATACTGTACTTGTGACCTATTTTATCATCTAAGCTTTTAAGAACATCAGGATTTGACATATGTTGGCAATGCTTAGATATAATGTGCTTGCCCTGCCAAGCACATGAAAGGTAAGTTTAGGAATGATTGAAATTGAAGAGACTACTCTTGGTCAGTAGAAGATAGCGAAGCTAATTTATCTGCTAAATATCTTTACTGTTGTTGAACTGAGCAAGTGGTTCTCATGCCGTACTGTGGTATGGTATATACCTTATCTGGGAATGATGCTAAAAAAGGCAGGTTTCAGACTCCATCCTAAGAGTCTGATCTACTAGCTTTAGAGTATGATCCAGGCACCTGCATTTCTAGCAAGTTTCTCAGTACTTGTGAGAGAACCACACTTGGAGTTGTACCAATTTAAAGATCTTTAAAATTATATTTATCCTTGATAATCTGTGGGTGTACCAATCTGAGAATAGTGGTCATTTAGAATTAGGTATACTAGACAGAGGCAGATCTCAACTTGGTGGGCTAATGGCTGCTTGAAAAAAAAAGAAACCTTCCAGTTTTTTTTTTTTTTTTTTTTTTTTNGTGGGTGTACCGATCTGAGAATAGTGGTCATTTAGAATTAGGTATACTAGACAGAGGAAGATCTCAACTTGGTGGGCTAATGGCTGCTTGAAAAAAAAAAAGAAACCTTCCAGTTTTTTTTTTTTTTTAACAATTTCCAAATGTTTTCTAATGAGCACAGATGGACTATCTGTGTTCATTAGAATTTTTTGCATAACTCTTAAGTATACAGTGTATTTAGATTTTAAAAATAATTTTAACATGTTGTTAGGGCTTTTATATTAATACAGGCAGTATTTTTCTATTAAAAAAATAACAAAGTTCTGAAGAGGACAAAGAGGAGTTCAAGAAATCTACCTTGAATTTCTGCACCGTGGTATATCTATGACCCTGACTTTTGAATTCATATTTTCATATATTTTGATTGACTATTTGGACTCTTTCTCAAGCCTGCCAGGAACGCTCTTGTCTCAGTCTCTGCTTTTGCTGCTTTCTCAGCAGAGACTTTCATATTCTGTCTTCTCTTCTCTAGATCTTGTTCAGCATTACTGCTGTGGAGCCTCCTTGCGCCGACTTTTAGAAGTTTATGGTGTCAGCTCATCTCCAGAACCTGTCTTGCTCTTTCCCTACGTTCTTTTTCTCCAAGCCACAAACTACTTTGTAATATAGTCACTGTTTACTTATTTGTTTTGCTCATTCTGATTTCTTCCTTAAGAATATCACCTATGGAAGGGCAGGGTTCAAACCTGTTTTGCAGGGTGCTCTATCTTCTGTGCCTGCCTGGCACCTACTTGGTGCTCAGTACATATTTGTGGAATGAGTGGATGGGTTGAAAAATGATTATTAAAATTTTAGGAAATGTAAATAAGTCCAAGGATTAATACATTCCCTACTGTTCAGTTCAGTCGCTCAGTCGTGTCTGACTCTTTGCAACCCCATGAACCACAGCATGTCAGGCCTCCCTGTCCATCACCAACTCCCAGAGTCCACCCAAACCCGTGTCCATTGAGTCAGTGATGCCATCCAGCCATCTCATCCTCTGTTGTCCCCTTCTCCTCCTGCCCTCAAATCTTTCCCAGCATCAGGGTCTTTTCAAATGAGTCAGTTCTTCGCATCAGGTGGCCAAAGTATTGGAGTTTCAGCTTCAGCATCAGTCCTTCCAATTAATATTCAGGACTGATCTCCTTTAGGATGGACTGGTTGGATCTCCTTGCAGTCCAAGGGACTTTCAAGAGTCTTCTCCAACACCACAGTTCAAAAGCATCAATTCTTCGGTGCTCAGCTTTCTTTATAGTCCAACNTTCAATCTTTCCCAGCATCAGGGTCTTTTCAAATGAGTCAGTTCTTCGCATCAGGTGGCCAAAGTATTGGAGTTTCAGCTTCAGCATCAGTCCTTCCAATTAATATTCAGGACTGATCTCCTTTAGGATGGACTGGTTGGATCTCCTTGCAGTCCAAGGGACTTTCAAGAGTCTTCTCCAACACCACAGTTCAAAAGCATCAATTCTTCGGTGCTCAGCTTTCTTTATAGTCCAACACTCACATCGATACATGACCACTGGAAAAGCCATAGCCTTGACTAGACGGACTTTTGTCAGCAAAGTAATGTCTCTGCTTTTTAATATGCTGTCTAGGTTGGTTATAACTTTCCTTCCAAGGAGTAAGTGTCTTTTAATTTCATGGCTGCAATTACCATTTGCAGTGGTTTTGGAGCCCAGAAAAAAAAGTCAGCCACTATTTCCCCATCTATTTCCCATGAAGTAATGGGACCAGATGCCATGATCTTAGTTTCTGAATGTTGAGCTTTAAGCCAACTTTTTCAATCTCCTCTTTCACTTTCCTCAAGAGGCTCTTTAGTTCTTCTTAACTTTCTGCCATAAGTGTGGTGTCATCTGCATATCTGAGGTTACTGATATTTCTCCTGGCAGTCTTGATTCCAGCTTGTGCTTCCTCCAGCCCAGTGTATCTCATGATGTACTCTGCATAATCCTACTATTAAATAGCCAGTTATTAACCTTGTGATGTGTATTTTATTTTTAATGTTTATATAAGTATATAGATTTGTAAGTATATGTAGATACAAATTATATGTATACATTTTCCAGCCAAAATTGCTTAATTGGCATTCATTCAAATTCATTAGTAACTATAGATTATTTTCTACAAGAGAACAGTCAAATAAATCCAGAAGATAAGGTATTTTGTAGGACAACTAGCAGATGCTCTTCAGCAAGTTCACATCATGATAACAAGCACTGTTCTAGATGAACAGACCTTAACTTAATAGCAAGATTGAGTGCATGGACCCGTATTGGATTCTGATTTCAACAGAGCAGTTATATAGAGGGCATCTGGCGGGTAGTTGGGGGTAAAGATGATAGATGGACTGGTTATTGGAAGTTGCTGTGTGTGTAGCACTCCCAGTGCGGTAAGCTTCTTGGAACAGTTTGTGTGTGTGTGTTTTTCTCTTTTCTGTTTCTTGTTCATCTAGCATTAGTGTCTAGCCGTTATATTTATGCACTAAATATTTTCTGAAATGAATGGAATAAAATGATGCATCAGATATACCTGGATAAATACATTTTTCACTAAATAATGAGGTGGTAGTGGTTTAGTCACTAAGTTGTGCTCAACTCTTGTGACCCCATGGACTGTAACCTGCCAGGCTCCTCTATCCATGGGATTTTCCAGGCAAGAATACTGGAGTGGTTTGCTATTTCCTTCTCCAAAATAATGAGGTAGGTGCATACGCAAATAATGTGTTGTGGGAGGCAAAATAGGAATAATTTAATATGCTCTGCTCTGTAGATTGGAGAAGGCACTGGCGACCCACTCCAGTACTCTTGCCTGGAAACTCCCATGGACGGAGGAGCCTGGTGGGCTGCAGTCAATGGGGTCGCGAAGAGTCAGACGCCACTGAGCAGCTTCACTTTTCACTTTCACGCATTGGAGAAGGAAATGGCAACCCACTCCAGTGTTCTTGCCTGGAGAATCCCAGGGATGGGGGAGCCTGGTGGGCTGCCGTCTATGGGGTCGCACAGAGTCGGACGTGACTAAAGCGACTTAGCAGCAGCAGCTTTGTAGATAATAATGACTGAATTTTAGTAATAGTGTCTGCCTGTAGGGGTGAAAACATGATAGTTAATTATATAAGACAAGGAATTATGAAGGTTATAACTAATTGACATTATTGACTAATTTAACTAGTTCTGCTTTCCAAAATATGACTTGAAATTATGTAGTCTAAAAGCCTGCCTGAGGTTTGGTTGCATGTAAAATAATAATGGCTCAAACAAACAAATAAATGAAAAAGGTTGGAGGTAGGAAGTCCAGCATGTTTCCAAGGATCTTGTCTTCTTCACCTCCCTTTTTAACCATCTTTTAGGTCCACACTGCATCCTTATAATCCTCTCTGCCCTCAGCCTTCATCTCCACGTTCCAGGCAAGAGGCAGAGTGTGAGCTGAAAGGATGGGCAGGCAGCCTTTGCTAATGTAAAGAAAGAATAAGTCCTAGTGTTTTTTGTTTTCAAGTATTTGTGCAAATATAATGTTCAGTAATACACTTTCTTCTTTTTTAAGTTTTTGTTTTGTATTGTAGTATAGCCAGTTAACCATATTGGGATAGTTTCAGGTGAACACAGAAGGGACTCAGCCATACATAGTCATGTATCCATTCTCCCTCAAACTCCCCTCGCATCCAGGCTGCCCCGTAACGTTGAGCTGTGTTCCCTGTGCTGTACAGCTGCTCCTTGTTGGTTATCCGTTTTAAATATAGCGGTGAGTACACTCTCTTTATTTCTAAGATTAGTTTCTCTAATGCTAGATACATCTGCTTTTTACCACACGTTTTTCAGGGGACATTTAGAATTCATTGACTTTAGGTCTTATGAAATAGCAAAAACAAAGGTGACTTTTATACAAGGAAACGTACCACTGGCTAAAAATACAGATATTTTGAAGAGTTTATTATACTCTTTCTACTGCATTCACTTTCATAAAAAAAAATCACTTTCATTAAAAAAAGAACTCTAAAATGTTTTTCTTTGAATTTGTTGTGTTTATGTATCTTAGAAATAGAGTACATTTAAGAAACTAGTCAAAATAGATTTTCTTAGAAAATCAAGTAACAGTTAACTTGGAACTCCATTATACAGTTTAAACATGTGCTGGATATTTTAGACTTATTAAATTACCCTAGTGCAAGTCATTTTTTATTTTTAGACTAGGTCAGTTTGGAAATTCAATCAAGGAATTTTGGTTAAATTTTCAGGAGATGAAGATTCAATAATGCATTAAAAAGTATTTATTGACTATGATGACTGTAATACATAACATGATCTCCAGATTAAATCTGAGAGAATCTTTACAATATTAAATCTTCTAATCCATTAACATCTTATACCTCTATTCCTTGGTTTAAGATTTTTACATTTAACTTAGGAGAGTGATTCCTTCATAATTTCCTTCCTTATAAAATCTTCAGGTTTTTGTCAAGATATAAAGAATTAATATGATTCCTCTTTATTATACTCTTAATGAATTTGTACAAAATTTCTTCTTTAAATATTTGTAAAAATTCACCAGTGAAATCACCTGGACCTGGGAGATTGTCTGTGGGAAAGTTTTAAATTTAGACTCATTAGACTCATATTCAAATTCAGTCTATTTAAGTTTTCTCATTCTTTTTATTTTTTAAAGATTTATTTATTTATTTTGGTAGCTGTGCTGGGTCTTCGTTGCAGTGCTTAGTTGCCCCGTGGCATGTGGGATCTTCCTGAACCAGGAATCAAACTGGTGTCCCCTGCATTGCAAGGCGGACTCTTAACCACTGGACCACCAGGGAAGCCCGGTTTTCTCATTCTTTCATCAACTTTGGTAACTTTATTTATCCAGGTTATTTTGAAACTATATTATGATTATTTTTAAGATTTTTTTTGTTGTTGTTCTTACACATTAAAAGCATCATATGACCCAAGCTAAAGAGACAAATATTAGATGATCCTTTTGTTACTAGTGATTAGAGTCGTGGATAACTGAAGGCTGTTGTCAGCCATATTGATTTGTTGTTATTCAAGGGTGACCTTTCAAATTGTTCTTCATTTCAGTTCATTTCAGTCACTCAGTAGTGTCCAACTCTTTGCGACCCCATGAACCACAGCCTGCCAGGCCTCCCTGTCCATCAGCAACTCCTGGAGTCTACCCAAACCCATGTCCATTGAGTTGGTGATGCCATCCAACCATCTCATCCTCTGTCGTCCCCTTCTCCTCCTCCTGCCTTCAATCTTTCCCAGCTTCAGGGTCTTTCCCAATGAATCAGTTCTTCACATCAGGTGGCCAAAGTTTTGGAGTTTCAGCTTCAACATCAGTCCTTCCAATGAACACCCAGGACTGATCTCCTTTAGGATGGACTGGTTGGATCTCCTTGCAGTCCAAGGGACTCTCAAGAGTCTTCTCCAACACCACAGTTCAAAACTATCAATTCTTCGGTGCTTAGCTTTCTTGAGAGTCCAACTCTCACATCCATACATGACTACTGGAAAAGCCATAGCCTGACTAGACGGACTTTTGTTGACTAAGTGATGTCTCTGCTTTTTAATATGCTCTCTAGGTTGGTCATAAGTTTNCTCTGCCTTTTCTAAAACCACCTTGAACATCTGGAAGTTCGTAGTTCATGTGTTGTTGAAGCCTGGCTTGCAGAATTTTGAGCATCACTTTACTAACGTATGAGATGAGTGCAATTGTGTGGTAGTTTGAGCATTCTTTGGCATTGCCTTTCTTTGGGATTGGACTGAAAACGAACCTTTTCCAGTCCTATGGCCACTGCTGAGTTTTCCAAATTTGCTGACATGTTGAGTGCAGCACTTTAATAGCATCATCTTTTAGGATTTGAAATAGCTCCACTGGAATTCCATCACCTCCACCAGTAGCGATGCTTCCTAAGGTCCCCTTGATGTCACTTCCAGGATGTCTGGCTCTAGGTGAGTGTGAGTGATCGCACCATCGTGATTATCTGGATCGTTAAGATCTTTTTTGTACAGTTCTTCTGCCACCGCTTCTTAATATCTTCTGCTTCTGTTAGGTCCACAGCATTTCTGTCCTTTATTGAACCCATCTTTGCATGAAATGTTCCCTTGATACCTCGAATTTTCTTGAAGAGATCTCTAGTCTTTCCCATTCTATTGTTTTCCTCTATTTCTTTGCATTGATCACTGAGGAAGACTTTCTTATCTCTCCTTGCTATTCTTTGGAACTCTGCATTCAAATGGGTATATCTTTCCTTTTCTCCTTTGCTTTTCGCTTCTCTTCTTTTCACAGCTTCTTAGGGTGTAGCTATTTAATATCTTGGAAGGTCTTCTGATCAGCGCATGGAATGCTGGGATGGGAGCTGTGTGTCTCTACAGATCTCTGTAAGCATTTAGGAGCTGACTGGGAGAGATTGCTCAGGGAATATGCCCGTGTAATAGTGGGAATTAAGGACTCAGAGGATCTATTATGGGCATGGCATTAACAGGCATCCACTGGGAACCAGTCATGGCCAAGCCATCAGACTCTGTTGATTTTCCTGTGGACCCAAATACACATCCTTAATCTAGCCCATCTCATTCCCCTGCCCCTTGTTTAGTAGACTCTGGTCTTCACATATTTCCTGTTTTGAGATAATTCCTGTGACAGCCTTCCTCACCTGCTTGTCCCTGATATTGCTTCTAAAACTCCTTGTGAGTTAAAGAAATATTAGTGCATGTCTATGAGGGAGACTTAACACATTAGGAAATATAATGACTGGGGCCCATAATGGGGAAGAAGACTCCAGGGGGAAATAAAAAGAGAAATGAAAATGTCCGAGTGATGGTAGAAAATATAGCCCAGTTATACAATACCTACCTACTTGTGGACAAATTCATTTCAGTTTATTTTCCCCTCTTAGTTTTGTTAGTACTAGAAAGCCCTGCTATGGATTTTTACTGTATAATTTCTCTTTATTTAGATTATATACCTGACGGCAGAAATGTGCACTTTAATGTTGCGTAGCCACAAATTTGCACATTAGCATAATGAGCATAAAAGAAACACCGTGAGCATCCTAGGTATTCCCCATCGTGGCTCCTGTCTGTCATAACTTCTTTTTCCCTGAATAAAACTCTCTCGTAACTTCCAACAGCGTAGATTCGCTTTGCTTGTTTTTAAAGTTTTATAAACAGAATCCTGTGATAGTTATGTGTGACTTTCAGTCCAATTACGTTATGTGGTGCATTCATTTCGTTGTGTATCGTTCATTTTAATTACTGTGTAGCACCTCTGTTTGTGATCATCCTATGATTTTTAATCTCCATGACTGAGGGCAGTCTGGTTTTTGAGAGAGGTGTGTGTGTCTCCCCCTGAGGCAGCCAGGCACGTGAAGTTTGCGTTCACTCCCTCCTCACCGTCGCTGGGAGTAAGGGTGTGTGTCTCCTCTCTGAAGGATTCCTCGCTGAAGCGTTGTGCTTCATTTGAGAGGAGGCTTCAAAGACCTAGGCCGAGTTCCATGAGCCTGTCAGCTCCCACGTGCCCTACCTGCTCGGGACGGTGTCTGACCTGCCCCCCTCTTTCTCCTGAGCACCCCACTGAGGCCTGAGGCGATCTTCCAGGGCAGCTCAGCTGGAATGTCAGGGACCTGCGGTGGTTCTAAACTGATTTTCTGGTTGGCATCAGCCCTGAAGACTTGAGCATCACAATGTTACGCAATCCCTTCCTGCCCGCTCTGGGCTTCTCGTCTCCTGCCCACCCCTTGTCACAGGGGAAGCCGTGGCCCGTCTGCTTTCTCCAGTGGCTGGGCTCCTCACTCTTTGGAATTCCCTTGTTTGCTTTCCACTCTGTTAGGTGATGTGCTTAACTTTTTGATGCACTTAGGTAATTGGCAGTCAGCTAGCTGGCTTTCCTCTCAACGGAGCCAGCAGGTGGAAACGTAGGGTCGGCCTTGTCATTGTACCCCTTCAACCTGAGGGCTTTCATCCAGTTTTATATCCAACTCCTGATGTTAAGAGTGGAACGCACTTCCTGTGTCTTGTTGTTTCGTGTTTTCTTCTGGATTCCTTACTTTGTAACTTGATTACTTTTAGAAATAGTTTACCTATTTCTCGCAAAAGTTAAATCCAAGATGTGTTTTAGACTGAAAACTGAGCCTAACAAAATATTTGACATAGCGTTTGCTAGTACTATATGACATAATTATTGTTTATTTCTTATTTGGCTATAGGTTTGCACATTATGGTTTAGCATTATTTTTACAGATACTGTTATTTCTAAATTATTAAAGCTGTTGCAGCTGAAATGTGTTTGTACTTCTAGCTTCTTATGCTGAGCAACATTTCATGAGACGGAGTTTAGTGAACCTGTTTGGTTGAAACGTATTGTTATTACTTTAGGTGCTGACTGTTCTGATGCTGATTTCCAATTGCCTTGATTAAAGTAGAAACATTCTATGGCTTGGATGACTTACATTTCACATTGGTTTGAGCAAGATGATTGGTATGAAGGACTACAAAGAGTAAGATACATTTATGTTGTTTTTATAATTTTTTCTGTGATTTTTTTTTTTTTTTGCTTCTCATGCAGCTGTATTTCTGTGTCATTTATATTGTGCACATTTTTGCAGTGCAGTATTCTGAGGATAAATAAGATACTTATTTGATAGATTCAACAGCAGAGGTAAGAAGGTAATATATAAGGATAGTCATCATTATATATTGAAGAAAGGGGTTTTTTTCTATCCTGTTTTCAGATGAATTCTTAATGTTTTCAGACTGTCTTTAGGCTTTAAAGACAAAATAGAATTCTTTCTAATGAGATTAATGGATGAAAATAGAAATAATTTCAAGAAAGTCTATTTACTTAAGGAAAAACATTTCATGATAGAAATGTGCTAATACCATGTATTATAATAATATTGTAAAAGAAAATGAAAAAAAATGTTCTGAAGAAGAGTGCCATGTTCCATTTGATAAATTTTTAGGCAATTAATTATGTTTCAAGGGATTTGCATTGTTACTATGGCAACTTTTGCATAGCATAGCTATTCTGATCTATTATTGGCAATGGCAGAAAACTGCCATTTTATTAGATACCTTATCAACATGGATTTAGTTTAGAATAACATAGGATTTCTCTCTGATTGTGTTTACCTTTTAAATGAAAGATTCTTTGATTGTTTAAATGAAGGCAATTTGTGGATTTTACTTTTCATTCATGAGTGAAACAAGAGAGAGAATATCCTCGTGTAGTTTTTCCAGCTTTTCCCACCGTGGCTTGTGAGCAGCGTTAATGCTCAGTCATGTCCGACTCTTTTGCGACCTTATGGACTGTAGCCCACCAGGTTCCTCTGTGCATGGAATTCTCCAGGCAAGAATCCTGGAGTGGGTTGCCATTTACTTCTCCAGTGGTTTGAGGGCATATATTACTAAAGATATGCAGTACTGAACGTTCCTTTCTCCTTACTTCTTCAGGGTGCTATCCTAATCAAAGATATTTTCTTTTTAGTTGTAAATCCTCAGCAGTTTAAGCCTCTTGGGGTTTTTTGTTGCAGATTTCTTTTTCAGCTGTGAAACAAGCTGGTAAACATCTCTGGAGCCAATAAATATCTAACTCTGGAGAATAATCCTCGTGTTTTGGATTCTAAAGAATTCTTCATAAGGGAGGCTGAGAGTCAGTGGGTAGCTAACTATCCTGAATTCCAGCCTTACCCGTAAACGATAGAAATGTTTCAGCGTATGAGTTTAATAGCAGTATTTGAAGTTGCACTGGACACACGCACGTACCCACCCACCAAGACACGTGCACACAGAGACGTGTACACAGACTGTAACTCTAGCATCCTTTTTTTGTGTTGTGTATTTTAAATGTAAGAACAGTGCATTTGGATGTTCAGACAGAAGACTCTTTTTCAAGTGTAAGGACGGTAGTCTAATTGTGGGGGTTGGGGGGAGTGGCTGATTTAAAAAAAAATTTTTTTTTTTTTACTAAAATTATGTGTTCCTTTATAGTGATTTTAAGGCAGCTCTTGGAGATTTTGTGAATATTCGAAATCTTTCTCTCCACCATAACTCCAGTCTGCCCTTTAATACACTGCTGGCCTTTATTAGTGAATTTATTGTTCTGAGACATATTAAAAGAATAACCTGTTCTCGTACATAGATGTAGTTCAACCCTAAAATTGCCTTTTCATGAGTTTGAGCTTTTCTTGGGTCAAGTTTTAATCTGTTCTTATACAGACTTAGATGACAATGAAACATCTTACTATAAATAATGAAAATTGAAACATGATTATTTAATTTCTTCTAAAATTCCACCATATAATTTTTCAGATGATATGTATGTGCTTATATACCCTATATAATCAG
>SJYX01002353.1:112194-139749 GCA_006410675.1 Oreotragus oreotragus | reverse complement strand
TCTCTTATACACATCTAATGCATGAAAGAGAAAAGTGAAAGTGAAGTCGCTCAGTCTGTCCGGCTGTTAGCGACCCCATGGACTGCAGCCCACCAGGCTACTCTGTCCATTGGATTTTCCAGGCACGAGTACTGGGGTGGGGTGCCATTGCCTTCCCCGGTCAAATGTATGTATTTGGCATAAATATATTTCATATCGAATCTACTTGATTTGCTATATAAGTTTGATATAATTAATATTTATAGCATATGCGTGTACTTCTACAAACTCGGCACATGTATATGAACTGGATTTTACCTTAGTTTTATAACTGTCTTGGGCAGCATTGTAACTCTAGCTAGATTTAAATTTCATGGTTATGTTATATTGTAATCTTGCTTGTGCAGAGATGAGCTTTATTATTATACAAATCTAATTCAAGTATATTCTTATAACTTGTTTTTTCTGCATTTGATACACTTACCCTTCGCTGTAATTACCATGTATGTATCATATGTTTCATACAAGATTGAAACAAAAAATAGAATTTAGGTTGAAAAAATAAACATAGTATTTCTGCAGGTCTGCAGTTGCCAGACTGCTGACACTGTCAGTTGCTTGTGAGGTGACACTGCTCAGGCTTTCTTCCTGAATCCTTTGTAAACCTGCATTATTTGGCGAACTGCACAGCTTTCATCAACTGCACAGTACTTCATCTTTACAGTGTGTGTTTTGCTTCTGGGCCAAAAAGACAGTGTCTTCTGAAGCAGCAAATGTTTAGGATGGACATGGAAATACTTCCTAAGTACAAGTAAAAAGAGTACATAATATTTATGAGAAATATAAAATTACCTGTCACATACGTTTGAAATATAATGGATTACCTATATGTGTGGCATGTTTTGTAGGATTTATATTTAAAATATAAATGTGTACTTTGACATGGGCCTTCAGTTCAATGTTTTCTATTTCCAGGGATGCAGAATAACTAACTATGTAACCTTTCATGCTGACCATAATATCAAAAGCTTCTGGGCACTTTGTCTCTTCAGCAGTTGTAGATATCACTTAATAAAAGTGAGATATATGTATATATATATAAAATGATACTTTTGAAAAATAACAAAAAAGTTTCGAATACTAGCAGTTTAAATACATCTTTACAGTGTGTGTTTTGCTTCTGGGCCAAAAAGACAGTGTCTTCTGAAGCAGCACATGTTTAGGATGGACATGGAAATACTTCCTAAGTACAAGTAAAAAGAGTACATAATATTTATGAGAAATATAAAATTACCTGTCACATACGTTTGAAATATAATGGATTACCCATATGTGTGGCATGTTTTGTAGGATTTATATTTAAAATATAAATGTGTATTTTGACATGGGCCTTCAGTTCAATGTTTTCTATTTCCAGGGATGCAGAATAACTAACTGTGTAACCTTTCATGCTGACCATAATATCAAAAGCTTCTGGGCACTTTGTCTCTTCAGCAATTGTAGATATCAATAAAAGTGAGATACATGTATATATATATAAAATGATACTTTTGAAAAATAACAAAAAAGTTTTGAATACTAGCAGTTTAAATACATAATTTAGATTTGTAGATGTGATAGTATGTATATCTTTAACGATCCATGATTTTTAATATCTCATTCAAAAACCCTAATTTTTTAAAGAAGCTGCCATTTTGTTTTTTCCTGTTTATTATTTTCATGGCTGGTTTGGAAAAGTTCTTCAACTCTGAATTCTAAAGGATTTAAGTAGTTGGACTATAATAAGACTTGTAAAAGCTGCCCAGGAACATACCACAGCAGACCAAATTGTATGAAAATATTGAAATGTTTATATTACCTGAATTAGGAACTAAAAAGAAGTAAATCAAGATACATGATACAGTAAAAATATATTAGCATGGATTCAGAAGTGTGTTTGTTTTTTTTTAATAAAGGGTTAGCGGAAGGACTTAATCGTTTCTAGTTTGGCATGTGAGGTGCTCAGAAGTCCTCACTGTGGCCTAAAACAAAACAATGAAAACTGAAAAATCAACAACTCCTTCTTAGATTCCTAAGAGATTTGAAGTCACCAGGCCAACTGCTGCCCCCAAATTGGAGAGACAGGCATATGGGGAGAATCGCAGTGCGCCAGAGCAGAAACCCACCTGCAGAAACCTCCATGGGAACCAGAGTTGGAGTGGAGAACCTCAGCGATAATTGGTGACTTGCTGGAGGCTCGTGTATCAAGTCCCAGAGTTAAAAACTCCCGGAGGACCCAGTAATAAGGAGGCCTCCAGGCGTTTCTGAGTTTTGCCTCCAGGACCTTTACTAGGTTTTCACAGTAAATATCAGAGAAAGAACCCTGCATGCTTCTGGCAAGGGGAGAGGAAAAGGGATTGTTTTGAAAAATGTCAGCGCATCCTTCTTCTTAAGGCTGCTCTGTTTTACCAGAGCCTGATCTGCAGAGATTATATCTGCACCTAACCTGTCTGGGAGAAGGGAAATAGCCAGCCCCTGGTAACCATCCTGTCCCACCTCGGGGAGGAGAATCTCCAAGAGTACTGGTGAAATTCCCATTCCACGGACATGGGCTTATTGGAAGACGGAGAGCTAGTTACAGCCATGGGCCTACAGAGTCATCCTAACATCACAACGCTGAAGACCTACTACTGGCCACGGTTCTTTTAAACAATGACGTCATGTTCTCCTGTCAACAGAAAATTAGATGGCACACTAAAAAGCCAAAAAAAAAAAAAAAANATTCCCATTCCACGGACATGGGCTTATTGGAAGACGGAGAGCTAGTTACAGTCATGGGCCTACAGAGTCATCCTAACATCACAACGCTGAAGACCTACTACTGGCCACGGTTCTTTTAAACAATGACGTCATGTTCTCCTGTCAACAGAAAATTAGATGGCACACAAAAAAGCAAAAAAAAAAAAAAAAAAAGCACAGTTGAAAGAGATTAAATAAGGATCAGCACCAAAGTCAAATACGGCAGGGATGTTCATCTATGTCCAGCTATTATAATTGGAGACTTTCATACTGCTCTGTCAGAACAGAACAGACCTAGTAGACACAAAATTAGTAGAGACGTGGGTGAACTCAACACCTTCAAGCAACTGGATGTAAGTTGATGTCTTATCAGCTACTTCATCTATCAATAGCAAATTACACATTCTTGTCAAACTTACATGGGAGGTTGACAGAATAGACCATATTCTGGACCAAAATCACACCTTAACAAATTTAAAACTATAGAAATAATAGTGTCTGCTCTTAGACAATGGAAATAAACTAGATATCAGTAACAGAGAGCTGGAAAATCCCCAAGTACGTAGAGATTAGACAACACTTTTCTAAATAACGTAAGGATCAAAGAAGCACTCTCAAGAGAAATTAAAAATCATTTGAACTAAGTGAAACTGAAAATACAACTTAACAGAATTTATGGGAGGCAGGAAAAGGAGTGCTTGGAGGGAAATTGATTGCATTGAATGCATTTATTAGAAAAAAAGGAAGCTCAACAATGGAAATAAACTAGATATCAGTAACAGAGAGCTGGAAAATCCCCAAGTACGTAGAGATTAGACAACACTTTTCTAAATAACGTAAGGATCAAAGAAGCACTCTCAAGAGAAATTAAAAATCATTTGAACTAAGTGAAACTGAAAATACAACTTAACAGAATTTATGGGAGGCAGGAAAAGGAGTGCTTGGAGGGAAATTGATTGCATTGAATGCATTTATTAGAAAAAAAGGAAGCTCCGAAATCTGTCATCTCAGCTTCTGCCTTAGAAGACTAGAAAAGGAGGAGCAAATTGAATCCAAAGTAAGCAGAATATAAGAAATGATTAGAGCAGAAAATAAAAGGGCAAGAGGCTTGAAAAGACACCTCACTGAAGATGACGGATGACATGCAAGCTTATGGAAAGATGTCCAACATCACAGGTTATTAGGGAATTGGAGATTAAAGCAACAATAAAATGCTGCTACAGGCCTGTTAGACTGGCCCATCTAAACCGCTGACAACTTCGGTGAGAAGGTGAAGTAGCAGGAACGCTCATTTTTGTCTGTTGGGAATGCAAAATGGTGCAGACAGTCTCCACGTTCCTTTTCCAAATATAAACTCAAAATTTGTTTACACACAAATCTTACATCCCAAGGATAAACTATAAAAGCGTATTTAATTCACATGTAGTTTAAATAATATATATTTTCAGTGAAAAGTAATATTGCTGTTACATTGTGAAAGGGAAAAAAGTGTTTTTTTGTTTGTTTTTAAATTTATCAAGAATGCTCAGTGTCATTAGGGGAGGAAGAAACCAGATATTTGTAGCAGTTTCTTATACTTATAAGCACTCAAAAGCACAGTTTTTTTAATCATGCTAATTTTCACTGCTGATTATTTACTTCACTAGTTCCACACAGATAAGGGAATTTAATGGGGTGAAAAAAGAAAAATTGGAGTGGAAAAAAGAGATCTTTTCAGGAAGTGGAATTATGAAATAGAAGAGATACAAAGAAGAAAGTAGTTTTTTAAATAAATGAGAGTTAACATAACTGAGTCTGGGCTTGTTTACTCTCAAACCCTCTGCCCTGCCATATAAACAATGTATATTCTGTGATTTCCAGTTTCCTTCGTCCCCTCTTCACAGTGAAGACTGCTGGTTACCCTGCTTGTGTTCCCACCTTATGTACCTCAGATAGTGTTTGTAAGGATGCTAGAGGCAATGTGAGACGTAAGTTCTGAGACAGAGGTCACAGTACTCCCAATACTGTGTTGCCTCACAGCGTTTTACATGTGAACTTGCTGCCTTGAATGAATTGCCAGTATTGAAAGCTTGGTACATTTGCATAAAACTGGATATTTCTGTCTCTATGGGAAGTCAGTGGTGCTAGACCCTTTAGATACGAATGTGCACTCTACGTTTCATTCTGTTCCCTGTCACTGCTGGTGGGATTCCCAGCCCTTGATCAAATGTCAGTTGTCACTTATTTTATAACCTTACTTCTCTAATAGAAATGACCTGCCTTGATGTCTGTTGCTATTTGGAGATTTCAGCTCCCATTCTTTGAAAGCATACACTGAAATGAGTAGTGCTAGCGGAAAATTTTTTCAGGGCATAGAGATAAGGATTTAGGAACACAGAGGTAAAACAATGAAGAGGCGATTTATTGAATAATGGAGATGACCAGCATTCCTCTGAATTTGTTTTTCAAGGTGAACATGTCCCAGGTAAGGCAGGTGGGACTGCTGGCTGCTGGGTGTCAGCCGTGGAACAGAGATGTGTGCGCTGCCAGTGGAGACAGGTTTGCGTACTGCGCCACCCTGGCCATCTACGTTTATCAGGTAAAAGAATGGTGGCTCTTGTCAATTTTTCATTTTTTCAGGTAAGATTAATATTTAATTAAGTTTGAAAAGCTAGTGAAATGCTATTACGTCTGCAGTTTAGTTAATAAAAATATTTAATTAACACTCGATTTGAAATTCGTGAGTTCAGTTTTCTGCATTGTGCTTAAGACCCCCTGTGGGTAATTTGTAAAGTCAGAGAGGGTCACTGATATGCAAAATGACTTCTTCATGCACTTGTATTTACAGACTCTTCCGCTGAGCGGCTTTAACAGCAGTTTTTTCTATTAGATACTTTACATCTGCATTATCTACTGTTGGTAACCTAAATCACTAACTAAAACTTATAAACCTGTTCATCCCTATACGTACAGAAAATGCATTTATACCTTTAAACAGGCTCATGGCATTGGGCACAGGAGACTATGTTAGCTGTTAAGTTTTTACTGCAAGTATATTGTTAAAGAAAGACTGGTGGCATTAATAGATAATATAATAATTTGAAAAAGTATCATATGACACTGTGAAAGGTTCGTTATGTGTTCAAGGGAAAAACCAGGTTCAACAAAATGACAAATACAGTATATCACAGTATGTCATAAACATGTTAAAAATGATAGATGAATTGATCTACTAATTAATGGCACAATTATAAAGGAAATAGGGAAATTAGGCTATTCATTTTATACACTTGCATATAAAAACAACATAATGCCCTTTCCAAGAAGCAATAACATAAAACAGGTCCAAATGATACCACTGCTCTGCAAACCTTGCATATCTTAATAATGTAGCAATGAGCAGTTGGCTTAATGTACATTTTTTTATTAAAATACAGTTTAAAAACTGCAGAAAAATTATTTCAAGACCAAGGTATTTTTCCTTCATAAGTAGATAGGCTTACAGAAAATATAATAAATCTCTTAATTATGCATATTTAAATGTACATTTATTTTTACTCATTTTAAAATTGATATGTTTAATGTCAGTCCTCTCTTATTTTTAAAAAAAATGGTCTTGTTCCGTTGAATACATTTGAATTCACTTGAAAGTAGAGCAAGCTTGAATTGTGTTCATATCTTGTTATTAGGTGTCCTCATCTTCATGTGTGCAGCTTTTGAAAAATAATGTGATTATTAATGGAAAGTGCGTTACCTAAAAAGAAGCACTGATATGTTTTATTTATATTTTTTTAGTTGGATCACCATTATAATGAATTCAAACTCCACGCAATTATGTCTGAACATAAGAAAACAATCACAGCGCTCTCTTGGTGTCCACATAACCCTGACCTGTTTGCAAGTGGCAGTGCCGATAATTTAGTGATCATTTGGAATGTTGCAGAACAAAAAGTCGTTGCTAAACTTGACAACTCAAAAGGTATATCTCTTAACTGGGATTTACTTGTTGAATGAAATATTTTTATTTCAATAAGCAAAATATTATACTTCAGTAAGCTCAGGTTTTAAAGTAGTGTTTTGCAGGCTTTCTAGTAAGAGTCTATGTAAGAAACACATTTCATGTCATGACTCATGGCTGTGTGTGTGCATGTGTACAAACCAAAACACAATTTCATGGAATAATCAGACTTAGTACACTGATGAATTAAAAACATAATCCGTACCAGATAATTTATGTTTAAATATAACATTAAAAAATCATAAATATAGAAACAATAATTAGAGACAGTTTTCTCAGTGAGACAATTATAAGAGATTAATAATTAACCTTTGTATTTTGTCTTTAAATACATCATTGTATTTTCTTGCCCTAACATTTATGTGAAACAGGTGGTCAGCTCATTTTAGTCAGATCCATTTTACAGATGAAGAACCAGGCTTAGGTAACGTAACTTGTTTAATTTAAGGCAAAACTAAAATTTAAATCAACTCCTGATAAGACTGTTGTTTGTAGCATTAACTTTGTTATTAAATGCGTATAGTAGCATTTAACTTTTCATACATTTAATCCTTATGCCTGCAGTGCAAGAGACCTGGATTTGACCCCTGGGTTGGGAAGATCCCCTGGAGGAGGAAATGGCCACCCACTCCAGTATTCTTGTTTGGGAAATCCCACAGACAGAGGAGCCTGGTGGGCTACAGTCAGTGGGGTCGCAAAGAGTTGGATGCAACTGTAACACTTAACCCCAATTTATATTTAATATGCTTTAAAGCAGGAATTGTATCCCATACTAACCTAGAACATCTAAAATAGGTCTTAGGCACAAAAAAAACTCGTTGTAAGTTTTCATTGCTTACAGTAAGAATTCATTGCTTTAAGATTGGGTTGGCCGAAAGGTTTGTTACAGTTAGAAAAATCCAAATGAACTTTTGGGGCAACCCAATATATAGTTTCCTGAAAGAAAGAAAGAACTCTGTGTTTCTTTGAGTATGTGAAGCATATGATCATATGAAGTAGTTTTAAACCAGAAACTAGGTATACTTTTTCATCATAGACATACTCTCTGCATGTTCCCTGTAGTCTTTAGGGTTACTTTATAAATTAAATTCCAAAATAAGAGGTAATTTTTTAAAATAATGAACATAACCTTGTATTTTGGTTGTCTTGGAAGCGGAGAATGCAGATAATATTGAATGGCATGGTCGTACGCCACATCTCCCGGTTGTGTATCTGTATTTAATTTATTCCAGGGACGCCTGCCTCTCTCAGCTGGTGCTGGAATGCTGGTGATGCTCTGGCATTTGCTTCCCACAGAGGCCCGCTGTTCATCTGGACCATCTCAGGACCAGACAGTGGGGTGACTGTGCATAAAGACGCCCACAGCTTCCTGTCTGATATCTGCATGTTCAGATGGCATACACAGAAAAAGGGGAAAGTTGCCTTTGGTCATACTGATGGAAGTCTATCAATTTTTCAACCAGGTAAGAATGTTTTTTTAGGCAGATGTCTTAAATTTATTTTTCTTACTAACATACGTAATTTCACATTTACATGGCATAGAAAGTCAGCAGTCTTTTAATTTTTAAGTAATAGCTGTGCTTGGGCTTCCCAGGTGCCTCAGTGGTGAAGAGTCCGTCTGCAAATGCAGGAGATGGAGATTTGGTCCCTGGGTCAGGAAGCTCCCCTAGAGAAGGAAATGGCAAGCTGCTCCGGTATTCTTGCCTGGGGAATCACATGGACAAGAGTTGCCTGTTGGGCTGCGGTCCATGGAGTCGCAAAAAGCTGGACAGGACTAGCACACAGACACACACACCACAATAGTTGCACAAATATTATCCGGTACCATGCCGACTCCAAATGACCATTAGAAGTAAATTTATCTGTAAGACATTTTAGTAATTTCACTATCTCTTAGGGACCCAATTCAACCAGTAACAACCCAATGCAGATTCCTTGACTTCATTATTCTATAGGATATTTAGCAAGTAATGTGCACAAAACATTAGTATAGTCCTGTGGTGTGTTTTCCTTACATATCAAGAGCTAATGGGTCATGAAGGAAGCACTTTTCAGTTCTGCCACTGCATTCTAAACTGTGAGTTTGAAACTCTGAGACCTATTAGCATTGATACCAGCAGCGTTAGGTCTTGTCCTGAGGGGTGGTCCCCCTTCCCTTCTGAGCGACTAACTGTCACCACAGACGTTTGTTCTGTCCTCAAGGCTCTCAGAGCAGATCTCTGTGATCCCTGTGATCTCAAGCTCTCTGTCGTCCTGTCTTTATCTCTCTTGGAAGAAATAAATATTCGTGGAGGACTGCCCACAATAGTGCAGTGCATCCATCATTTGGAAGCAGTGATTTTTAAAGCCTTCCTATGAGTGTGTCTGTGGATTTCTTTGTGTGTTGGGCAGCGGTGGGGTGGGACATCTTGGCAGGTAGTCCAGCTGAGGCTTCAAGCCTTCTGTTCCCTTTCAGTCTGAAAAGCACCACTTTATTCTTTATTGGACTTCATGTAAAAATTTTCATATTAATAGGGGATTCTAGGGCCAAAAGAGGGAGAAGGCAGTGGCACCCCACTCCAGTACTCTTGCCTTGGAAAATCCCATGGATTGAGGCGCCTGATAGGCTGCAGTCCATGGGGTCGCGAAGAGTCAGACATGACTGGGCGACTTCACTTTCACTTTTCACTTTCATGCATTGGAGAAGGAAATGGCAACCCACTCCAGTGTTCTTGCTGGAGAATCCCAGGGACGGCGGAGCCTGGTGGGCTGCCGTCTATGGGGTCGCACAGAATCGGACACCACTGAAGCGACTTAGCAGCAGCAGCAGCCGGGCCAAAAGAGGGGGAAAACTACTGCTTTAGCTGTTTCAGGTTATATCCTTAGACAAAAGCAGATCATTAGGAAATCTGTTTTCAAACTTCATAGTAGAAATGTTTTAATTAAATTGACTTTGGTATTATTCCAGGGATATGCACTAATCAAATTTTCATTGTTTTCTTTTGGAAATGTTGTTGATGGCTTAGTCCTTGGTAATGTTGCTTTTATAATCTGATATGTTGGAAAACAACATGTAATGATGTCGTTGCAGGAAGAGCTATGGTATCTTTCAATTGTCTTATTTTTTGAGTAAGCACTTCTTTTAAAGTTTATGATTCTTAAGAATAATTGGTACTTCTGTTAAGGTTGTAATCTCTAAACTTAGCTGTTTCACTGCCTTTCTGTTGTAAACGAGTGGAACATTTAATTGCAGTTTCCATGGGGTATGTCAGCAACAGCCTTTTTTTTCGTTATCACCAGTGTGTATATAATTTGGAATAAATAAGAGGATTGTTTGCTGGTCCTTTTCTTCACTTAATTTCATTTGTTTCATCTCCCTGTTTTTCTGGCTGCTTGTTTGTTCTGGTAGCCAGGAGTAAATTACAATGTGGCAAATGATAATATGGATGAGGACAGATGACTGTAAATATTGGGATGCTGTTTATCATACACCCACTTCAAGGCAGTTAACTCATTTACTCTTTAAAAAAAAAAAAAAAAAAGACCTCTGGTGTCATCTTGTTCTCTACCATAAAATAAAAAAGTGAGCACACAGAGATTCAGTATCTTGGGACTAGGATTTGGACCCAGGCAGCCCTCCAAAGCCTGTGCTTTTAATCAGAACACAATACTCTTCCTGTTGGTGAGCACCTCCCTACCCCTATGCTGTTGTAACTTAATGAAATTGTAATTGTTGACAAGATCATGTGGGTTATTTTTCCACTTTTTTTTCCCTAACAACTTCTCAGAAGCAAATAGAAGGAACATCCAGGATACTGGGGATTGCCTGAGCAAAGCAGTTCTGTCCAGCTGCATCCTTAGTTATCCGGTCACTAAGTTATGTCTGACTTTTTGCGACCCCCATGGACTGCAGCTTACCTGTCATCCTTCAGACAAACTCTAAATTCCCCTGCATTCGCATGTCAGTTATGACTTCCACATAGAAATGCCAGACTTGTATTCCCAAGACTCTTGGGATCAGTGGTCTGCAAAGAGGAAGTTCAAATGATCTCAGTTGTTAGTCTTATTTTGGAAATTTTGTTGAAAATGATGTTCCTTACATTTGAATAGGTAATAAAAATCAGAAGCATGTGCTGAGACCCGACTCTCTTGAAGGAACAGAGGAAGAGGATCCCGTGTCGGCCCTGGAGTGGGACCCGCTCTCTACTGACTATCTGCTCGTGGCTAATGCGCATCATGGGATTCGCCTAGTGGATTCCGAGTCACTTTGTTGTATAACGACATTTAGTCTTCCCAGTGCAGCAGCTTCTGTGCAGTGTCTGGCCTGGGTTCCCAGTGCTCCTGGGATGTTTATAACTGG
Source organism: Oreotragus oreotragus (assembly GCA_006410675.1). Taxonomy (NCBI): domain Eukaryota; kingdom Metazoa; phylum Chordata; class Mammalia; order Artiodactyla; family Bovidae; genus Oreotragus; species Oreotragus oreotragus. Next base: position 128,656 of record SJYX01002353.1, on the reverse strand, counting down.
AGGTAACTTTACCTTGTTCCCCAGAGTTTCAGATATGTGCATATTTCTTTGAGTCAGGGAAATTGCACTCTTTTATTGACTGATTTTGTGTAAGACATTAATATCTCAAATATTATCATTTATTACAGTGAATACCAAGTTTACTTTTATTTCTATTGTGTATCATTAACATAATGACAAGTAAAAATGAAAAGAAGGCCCAGTTTTCCAGGTTTCTGGCAAAATCAGAATATGTCATGCCTGTACACATGTGTGTGCATGTCTGGGTTTGTGTATATACAAAAGGGAACAGCAGTTCAATTTCAGCCATGGCTGGATGACAATAAAGGTACTGACTAGAGAAACAAGTTACATGAATGAGAGGTCTCTTAGCCTCACTGATAGTCAGCAAAGCTAAGAAGTAATGGAGGATGGGAAGATGAGGAATTTAAAATAGTCATTAGGAATTAAATGACTTAACCATTCACATCGGTTCAGAGAAACCAAGTACTTTCAGCTGCTGTATAAATACTTCCCATATTTGCTAAGTCTAAGATAAAGACAAAGGAGTCTTTATCCTTTCAGCAGCTTGAGAGCAGCCTTTTTTCTTTAAGCATTTAAACTACACATGGAAGTAGATGCTTATTTATATATGTTAATTGATTTAATTACACACAATATAATTAATGGTAGACATGGGAATTTTGTTTTTATGTATTATTATTACTGTCCTTATTATTGAGATGAAATTTACATATCATAAAAATCACCAAGTTAAAGCTTACAGTTTAAAGGTTTCTATGTTCACAACGTTGTACAACTGTTACCACCAGAATCTTTCCTCATCCCCCTGATAGACACTGTACCCATCAACAGTCAGTCTCCATGACCCCCCCAACACACTCCCTAGTCACACATGTATGTACATTAACCGCTGATCTGGTTTCTGTCTCTGTGATTTGCATATTCTGAATTCACAGAAATTGAATATTCTGGATTCACAGAAATTTAATCATTCAATGTGTGGCCTTTTATGTCTGGCTTCTCTGATTTAACGTTAAGTTTTCAGGATTCATCCATGATGTAGTGTGAACGAGTACTCATTCCATTCCTTTGTATAGATGGATAATGTTCCATTGTATGGATATGCCAAATTTTGTTCATCCATTTATCAGTTGATAGACACTCAGCTTGTTTCCACTTTTGTGCTGTTATGAATAATGCTGCTGTGAACGTATGTGTGCAGGCTTTATGTGGACGTGTCTGTAATTCAGTTGGGGGTGTATGCAGGAGAGCAATTGTTGGGTCATATGGTAACTGCATTCAATCAGTTGAGGAACTGCCAGTCTTGTTTCTGAAGTAACTTATTAAGGTGTGAATTTTGGAAGCAGGGGGTTTTCTGGTTCCTCTTGAGGCATATCATCTAGTCCTTGTGTGGCTGCAGGTGAGCAAGGAAGCAGTTTACAAACACTTCAAGAGAGGAAGGATTGTTCATGGCGGGGGTAGAAAATTTTCTGTGACTGGCTTTCCTAAAGCACGTTGTCACTGGGTGGTTTTTTGTGAGAAAATCATCATATCTATCTTTTCTGGGGGAAGCTGCAAAAGCAGGCAGCCTCTTGCTTTAGAAGGGGATTTGAAACAGAAAAAAAAAAAATAGCAAAACCTGCCAAAAAATTTAAGGGATGAGTATCATTTCAGCTGCTTCTTTGTATTATTATATAACGTTGTGTGAAGAATGTCAGTAAGTGGTGTTAAAAATCTGGCAAGTTGAAATTTTGTTATTACTTTTATATCTCAGCATTTTATGTTTCAAATAAAATGTGCTAATAGAATGCTTTTCTTTTGATCTGACTAGATTCCCAAGTGGGTGTTTTACGCATTTGGAATGTTTCTAGAACAACACCTGTTGATAATTTTAAATTAAAGAAAACAGGATTTCATTGCTTACATGTACTGAATTCTCCTCCAAGGAAAAAATGTAAGTAAAAATGTTAAAATTTAGTATTTAAAAATATATTTGCTGCTATCAAATAATATAATGATATAAACATAACAAATACTGGATGCTACTGAAAGGCAAATTTTTAAAAACTGCTCTTGATAATGGAGAAGGCGATGGCACCCCACTCCAGTACTCTTGCCTGGAAAATCCCATGGATGGAGGAGCCTGGTGGGCTGCAGTCCATGGGGTCGCACAGAGTCAGACACGACTGAGCGACTTCACTTTCACTTTTCACTTTCATGCATTGGAGAAGGAAAATGCAACCCACTCCAGTGTTCTTGCCTGGAGAATCCCAGGGACGGGGGAGCCTGGTCGGCTACTGTCTATGGGGTCACACAGAGTCGGACACGACTGAAGTGACTTAGCAGCAGTTAGCAGCCCTTGATAATATGTGTGCTAAAGTTACCATCAAAGCCACATAATATCTAATATTGCTAAATTGAAGATATTTAGAGCAAAATTACATTTTTAAATGTTATTGAATGAGGATATTAATATTAAATTGTCTACATGGGGAAAATGAAATGATGGTACTGGTGAAAATAAGAAATAGAGTGATAGGATTAAATAAAATTGCTCTGAATCAAATATACTGGGAAATATTTATCTGTACTCCAATGTGTATTTAATATAGATCTAATAATTTATAGTGGTATCATTATTTTTAATTATATTTGCAAGAGCATATTCACATTCTAAGGGAAAGTTTTTTTGAAAAAAGACAAAATATGTAATAACCTAGTGATACCTCTATCAGATCTGACCTGCAGAATTGTAACATAGTAGATTTGTACTGTTTAAGCTGCAAAAAAAAAAAGAATATACAGAAAATAACTAAGCAAGGAGACTTTTATACCAAGTGGGGGAAATGAAAGTGTATAAAAAGTAAACATTGGCAAAGAAGAAATTAAGATGCAAATGTATGTCATACAGTTGTGATTGTTAATTTGGGTGCTAAATTAAGTGAAAGTGAAAGTCGCATAGTCGTGTCCAACTCTTTGCGACCCCATGGACTATTTAGTCCATAGAGTTCTCCAGGCCAGAATACTGGAGTGGGTAACCTTTCCCTTCTCCAGGGGATCTTCCCCACCCAGAGATCGAACCCAGGTCTCCTACATTGCAGGTGGATTCTTTACCAGCTGAGCCACAAGCTAAATTAAAGTGAATAATAAATAAATCTCAAAAATAGTTATTTTCATTGGATTGAAATTTTATGGAAGAAGGTTATTAGTTTTAAAAGAAAAAACTTCATGTGTGTTTGTATGTGTAGAGGAAGAAGTAAGCCTTTATATCAGCAGTTTTAAGAACATTGATTCCAAAATAATCATGCTGTGTTTTAATTTATGGGCAGTAAGAAATTAAAGATTCAGCACATACTGTGATTCTTCACAGTAATTTTTATTCATCTTGTTTCACCTGCACTCTATACACGTCAAAATAATATCCTATTTTGTATATATGTATGTTGGGGGGGGGGCAGTTCTGCAAAGTACACCTATGGCAGAAAATCTGATCATTGCTTATTAAGAGTTTACTGATACAGATTCTAGATACAAGAAAACGAAGGAGCATCTATATAAATTAAGTCCTTTGACATCATTCCAACATGTGGAAAGCCACTGGCATAAGGGTTTATTACTTTCTTTTCTAGTTTCAAACCAGTCCCCAACCAAAAATCATTACACGTCCTCCACGAGTGAAGCAGTCCCACCCCCAACTCTGACACAGAATCAAGCCTTCTCTCTTCCTCCTGGTCACGCCGTGTGCTGTTTCTTGGATGGTGGCGTTGGACTTTATGATATGGGAGCCAAGAAGTGGGATTTTCTTAGGGACTTGGTATGTCTGTGGTTTTTCTTTCTTTTATAATGCAATGCTTATTTTGTGTATAAAGTGATGTTTACTTTTACTTATGTATTAATATTGTCCTAAGATTATTTTTGTAGAGAACCATACATTAGGAATTTATTTTGGTTGACTGAAACTTTTTATAAAGATGTCTAGAACTATTAAAAGTATTTAATTGTAAATATCGTAAACATTAAATTTCTTTAAAAAGTACTGTCTGCTTAGCTTATCAGGAGTATTCTGCATTTGGCAGCATTCCCATTACCGTGTGGGCCATGTTACCCATGTGTATAGAATTGGAAAATCATGTAGTTGCTCTATATTTTGGAAGCAAAATGAGAAATAGAATGTTCTTTCAGGATGAAGGAGAAAGTCCATCTCTTCCAGTTACTCCAAGCTTTCTTGTTTTCATTTGTGAAATGAGCAAGGTTGGATTAAGTGTTTTCTAAGGTTTATTTCTATTACTGAGTCATAATAATTCTATGAGTCTACAAACTTCTTTTGTAATGACCATGAAGCCTCTGTGTAAAATAGAATACAGTCCTGCTGAGAACTCACATTTTGCCTGGTTTTATTCTGTGCTTTTTCACGCTGCATTCCTAGGGTCATGTGGAAACTATTTTTGACTGATAAGTGTTTTCTAAGGTTTATTTCTATTACTGAGTCATAATAATTCTATGAGTCTACAAACTTCTTTTGTAATGACCATGAAGCCTCTGTGTAAAATAGAATACAGTCCTGCTGAGAACTCACATTTTGCCTGGTTTTATTCTGTGCTTTTTCACGCTGCATTCCTAGGGTCATGTGGAAACTATTTTTGACTGCAAATTCAAGCCTGACAACCCCAATCTTTTAGCAACAGCTTCATTTGACGGCACCATAAAAGTCTGGGATATAAACACCTTGACTGCAGTGTACACTTCCCCGGGGAACGAAGGGGTTATTTATTCCCTTTCATGGGCTCCAGGTAAGAACATTTTTTATTAAAATCAGAAGTACTATTGAATGACTCTCCTAACTTTTATATTCATTTGCATTCTTCTGTCCTTCAGTGCCGTCTTGCTCCAAATGATTGTGGAGGCAAATTAGTATCAATATATGTGTTGGTACAGTTTTGGGGGTATTTAGAATAAACTCCCTGAGCAGGCACTTTGATTTCTGGGCCCTTCCATATGGTGTGAGTGAGTGAGTGAGTGAAGTCACTCAGTCGTGTCCGACTCTTTGTGACCCCGTGGACTGTAGCCCACCAGGCTCCTCTGCCCACGGGATTCTCCAGGCAAGAATACTGGAGTGGGTTACCATTTCCTTCTCCAGGGGATCTTCCCAACCCAGGGATCGAACCTGAATCTCCCACATTGCAGGCAGCCGCTTTAACCTCTGAGCCACCAGGGAAGCGTAGTCACATAGAAAAGCCAGAGTAAATCAAGATGATACTGACCCATCTCGTTTTGGCTGCATTTGTATAGATCTGCCTGTAAAGTGTTAGTCACTCAGTCACGTCGGACTCTTTGCGACCCATGGGCTGTAGCCCACCAAGCTCCGCATGAGGTCCCTGGAATTCTCCAGGCAAGATTACTGCAGTGAGTTGCCATTCCCTTCTCTGGGGAATCTTCTCGACCCAGGGATCAAGCCCAGATCTCCCGCATTGCGGGCAGATTCTTTACTGTCTGAGCTGCCAAGGAAGCCCTATAAAGGGGTATTTTACATGACGGAAGTTTCTCTTAGTATTTTCATGTGACTCAAACATATAGAAATAAAATATTTTTTTCTAAAAATTACGCTGCCTGTCTCTTTCCCTGGTGCATCTGTTTTGTGAATAAGGATGATCATCAGTTTGATTATGAGCATATAATTCTGTATAAACTCCACTTTTGTAATATTGAAGGATTTTATGGGATACTAGGGCCTTTTCTTGGACTCAGTATGGTGGAACCTTTATGCTTTCCTGTACATGAAAAAGAAAAGAGATGCCTTATGAAACCGCTGGCATTTTCTCCCAAAACATTAAATTTTCCTGTAGTGAATAACTATAAAAACTAACCTGAGTTTTTAACTTTAAAAAGTATGTAGAATGTTTTACTTATTTGTCCTAATACTAATATATGAATTAAAAACTGACTTATAGCAGTATATAGCTTATTTTTTAGCTTATCTCCTCATGCACATAAATTTTTAGCCCTGAATATATATATTGGGTTTTTAAAGGGTTTGATGTCTTCAGACTTCTATTCTCTTTACCCTATTTTTAGAGTAGAATCACAGGAAAAATTTTAGAGGTGCAAATAAATGTGAAAACTTTCCCCCAGTAATTTTAGAGCCCCAACAGGGTAGCAGAATGAAAATCCTAGAAAAACTGGTGAGGACTATTTTGTAAAGTACTTACAGTCATTTATCACAAAGTAATTCCTCTATATTTTTTCTCCTAGGTAGCAGGTAATAGCTGTTTCTTTCTTCTAATGGAGAAAACCTCTTCTTTGATTGCCTTGTAACAAATTCAGAATCATCTACTAACTTAGCAGTAGTTTGATTTTCATAGATTTTTTTTCTTAAAAATAAAGAGCATTATGTTTTTGATGGAGAAAATGAATTTTTTCATGTGTCTTGCTTACGGAAATATTTACTTATCCTAACCATATATAGATTACTAAAATTGTTAGATGGTCAGAAAAATGTAAATGCTGACTGGATATGTAACAATACTGAGGAATTACTGATAATCTTTCTATTTTTGATTATACTAGTTTGATCACGTTAATAAAAGAGATCCTGTGTTTTAGACATCCATCCTCAAGTGTTTATTGATGAAAGAACACAATGTTAGAGCTTTGCTCCAAAAAATCCAGTAGGGGGCTGTAGATGAAAATAAGATTGACCATACTTTGATAATTGTTGAAATTGTATGATATATTTATGCACTATACTTTGTCTGTATTTGCATGCAATTAATAATTTTCATTATGTAAAAAAACTTGACGCACTTTACAAACTCGAGTCTTTTTCAAAAATTACATTTTTAAAAAGAGTTGCATTTGTGGCAAACATTTCATATAATGTCTAACAAATTGTTTCCTAAGGTGATTTAAATTGTATTGCTGGAGCGACTTCCCGAAACGGTGCTTTTATTTGGGATATTAAAAAGGGCAAAATGGTACAACGATTTAATGAGGTAGGATGTATTTATTGCTTAATAATATAATGTCTTATATGGCCTCGTGTATTTTCAGTGCTTTTCTCTCTATATTTAATAGTTAATCAGCAGGTGGCATTATATTCTCTTAATTAGGAGAAAGTCCAAGAGGACATGCATATGCTAAAATGAATTCTGAAAGATGTAGCTAAGTCTAAGATACAGTTATTCACCTAAAGTTGCATTAGAGGTTCAGAGGAATTTTAAGTCATCTTCCACAAAATTGTCTAGGCAAATACTCAAAAGTTAGGAAAAGACTAAGCTCAGAATGTGTCCCAAATCACATTCCCAATTTTATCACTTATTAGCTTTTGACATAGAATCATTTTATTGCCTTGAGCCTGATTGTTCACCTATAAGATGGTAAAGTTGGATGTTTTAGTTCTTCTGCGTCTCAAATTCCATTTTTCCATAACACATTGTAAAAACTCCCTCTCTCCTCTTTGCAGTGTCACAGACTGTACTTACTTTGCTTGGAGTTGAATTGTCCTTCCATTTTTTTCCTGAGTTCTGTTAATATTTGCAAAATACATATAATCTCATTGAAAGTGCATGAGCTGTGAAGGGAGAAAGATATGAACAGGGTCTAGGATTGTCCCTCAATCTCTTGAAATTTCATTCAAGTGGTTACAGTGATTACTGTACTTAAATTGTGGCTGGTGTTAAGGGGAGACTAAAGTGACTTTTTCTCTGGAGCTTTAAGGCTGTTTTACTAAGGTGGTCTTCAGTTTGCTGTTTTAACCTTTTTTTTTGGGGGGGGTCCATCTTTACACAGGAATGGAGGAGGTCTTTAGACCCATTCAGTTGAAGGAGTCAGGGTTCTCCATTAGCCGAGTTCATCCTCGTGAACTCATTGCACTTAAGGGTCAGTAATATCCTGCTTTTTATTTTGTGAAGCCCATGTAACAGATAATTGAAGCCAGAAGTGTTAATTTTTCCAACATTTATTATCCTGAATTTAAGCAATTTTGATACTGGTTCTAACTACGCTTCTGGACGCTGGGAAAGCCATGAATGAGATAAGAGACATCCTGGATGCTTGGGGCTGGCTGTCAGGTTGGGGCTGCCTAGTGCTAATGAGAAGGTACTTGGTGTCACAAGACACCAAGATGCTGGGCAACTTGGAAATGAATTGATCACACCCATTACCTAGTTGATGAGTGACATTCCTGTGTATAGATTGTATCCTTTGTGTTTTTAAAAGTTCTAATCATACCAGCTGTAATTATATTCCTTTACCCTTCTCCAGTCTAAGAATACAGATAAATGTAGAGATTTGTTATAATAATAACCTTAAGCCTTCTTTGTTTTATAAAAATAAAATTTAGAAATTTAGAACAATCAGTAATAACAGTTGCTTGCAGTATCTCTTTTACTGTAGTTTGAATAGCATTGGGTTTGAAAACTATAAGTATCTTCATCATTTATGGGAAAGGTGGGCTTTCCCAGAAAAAGGTATAAAACTGAGCTTGATTCTACAGATGACTGATAGACTTTGGGCCTTTATCAGTGTCCCCGAAAAGGAAATAGAGCCACCCAGTTTATGTCTTAAAACAATGGTTTTGTTTCTTAAGTGTGATAGCTTTACGCATTCTTAAAGTGTATATTCAGCTTTCTCTTGTTCAGTGTCTAGAGCAAGTTCCTAATAGAAAAGTAATACTAGGAGAAGTAAATTAATAAGAGAAAAAAGGGGTGAATTATTTCTTATTGATAGGTATTTTGCATTTTTTGAAGCATGGAAAGAATGGGATATTCTGCATTGCCTGGAGTCATAAAGATTCCAAAAGAATAGCAACCTGCAGTGGTGATGGTTACTGGTAAGTACTGTGTATGAAATCACACTGTTTGTGAGGATGCATTTGATAATATAAGTGTCTCATGTTAGCACCTGTATTAAAATATTTGATAAGATTCTGTTTGTACAGCTCTGCCAGCTATCAGAAATATTATTTATGCTGGCTTCCCAGGTGGCACTAGTGGTAAAGAACCTGCCTGCCAATGCAGCAGATGAGACCCAGGTTCGATCCCCGAGTTAGGAAGATCCCCTGGAGGAGGAAATGGCAACCCACTCCAGTACTCTTGCCTGGAAAATCCCATGGACAGGGGAGCCTGGTGGGCTGCCGTCTATGGGGTCACACGGAGTCGGACACGACTGAGGTGACTTAGCTGCATTTGTTTTACGTGTATTTTCAGGGCATTAACTTACTTAATAAATACCACAGACAGTCACTAAACACTTGTAAGTATAGGTTACCACCACTCCCTAGTAGCCTCAGAAGTTTTGGTGGGCCTAGAAAGATCCCCTGGAGAAGGGAATGGCTGCCCACTCCAGTATTCTTGCCCAGAGAATTCCATGGACAGTAGAGCCTGGTGGGCTATAGTCCACGGGTTCACAAGAATCAGATGAGACTGAGCGACTAACACGTTCGCTTTCACATAGCAGGGATATTTCAGAAGGGTCTTTTCCAAAAACTTTTGAAACTTTGCAGTACATTAATTTACACACAGCTTTGTGTTCCTCATGGAATTAATAGCCCTTGCATTATGGTAATATAGAAGGATACCGTGTGCTCAGTCATGTCCGACTCGTTGCGACTCCATGGACTGTGTCCCACCAGGCTCCTCTGCCCGTGGAATTTTCTAGGCAAGAATACTGGATAAGTTGCCATTTCCTACTCCAACAGTAGGATCTTAAGTTTCATTTGTTTTTGCATTAAAAGTGTATGGAATGTATTTGGGGAGAAGGGCTCCTCCAGATTTCTAGTTGTAGCCCTTAAAAATGTGCCATGAAAATATTATACTGACTTGCATGTCTTAGACTTGGTATAATAATACATACAACCAACACTGTAAATGAGTCATTTTAAACATAAATTTTCCACTGTTAAATTTTGAAGCTGAAAATCTAATGCTTGTGTTTTAAAATATATGTATTATACTATGCATTTCATAAGTAAAATATTTTCTAAATAAGAAAGTATCTCCTTTAAATAGGTTTCAGTGGGTTGCCATAATTAATACTATGTGATGTAAATACACTTATCATAATGATAATATCATTTACATGGTACTTTTAAATGTTCCCTGTGCTTTGCAGACAAGGTCTCTACCCTAAACCACTTTTGTTTAAATTATATAGTTTTGGCTTTCTTCCTTTGAATAACGTATTTAGAATGTTGTAATTTTCTATTAACATATTATACTTAATTTCAGTATAATTCGAACAATTGATGGTAAAATACTACACAAATACAGACATCCAGCTGCAGTATTTGGTTGCGATTGGAGCCAAAACAACAAGTAAGTATCTTTTTCCTGAAATAAGTAATAATTACACTTAGCAGATTTTGAATAACCATAAAGTTTGATGTTATTCTCATAAGTAATATTCATCGCTCTTTTCAGGTAATATTCCCCTTATCTCGTCTTGTAACTGCATGTTTAACCATCTGTTTTTATTCCATGAAGTTTTTACGTGATTTGGGAATATTGGTTCCTACTTTCAAACAACTTGCTGCTGCTTCAGGGAAAAGCGTACAGCTCACTAATGAAAATGGAAGTCAGTCCCGTCTGTGTGTGGCTTCTGAGAGATGTGGCCCTTGCTCTAAACCCTGTTGGAAATCTCTGCAGTGCCTTGTCCCCATGGCTTTCTGTTGCCTCCACCTGATGCGAATGCCATGGCATGGGGTGATTTCCCAAGACGTGGAACTTAGAATGGTTTTGAAAGGTCACCCTCGCTTAAGAGCCTTGTATTTACCATGCGAAGATCAGCTGAGATTTAAAAATTAATCCACATCAAAGCTCCACTAAAATTGATCCTTTAAGCCATTGCACTTCCAAGAATATTGTGTTTCACACCTCTCTTTGACAGGATATAAATTACATTTATATGCCATCAAATATGTGGGATCAAATATATCCCATCAAATATATGGGAGATAGTGAAGGAGAGGGATGCCTGGCATGCTTCAGTCCTTGGGGTTGTGAAGAGTTGGCCATGACTGAGCGACTGAATAGAGCAACACATTGTATTTAAGAAGTCAAACTTCTGCATTGAAAAATGCAGATGTGAGCACAGCTTTCTGTTGCTTAAATCTCCCAGCAGTTTCCCATTGATCTCGGGAAGACGTGCAGAGTCCTAGCCAGGCAGCCCCTGTATAAGCCGGCTCCTCTGTGCCTTATCTCATTCCAGGCCTTGCTACCTCTGCTGCTAATGTCCGGCCACAGTGGCTTTCAGCTTCTTGAACCAGTCAGCTCATTTTTGCCCCAGGCTTTTGCTCCTGTTTTCACCTGCATCTAGGCTTCTACTTCCCAGCCCACCCCACGCAGTCCACCCTGACCTGGCATAAATAACTTTTCCCTCTCTCTCAGCTCAGGAACCACTTCTGCAGAAAAGTCTTCATGAGCCCCATCTTAGATCAATTTCCCCTGTAGTATCATACACCTTAGGACACTTAACATCAGAAAATTAAGTTTTAGTTGTGAATTGGCTACCTCTCCCTGAGATAAGCAATGGTTCTCTATTTGTCGCAGTATATTCTTACTAAAACACTGTGCTTCTAACCCTCACCATGCCTTGAAAAAGTAGACGTGTAGTAAATACTTGTTGAACATGAAAATGAGTAGAATTACTTTGTATCTGATAACGGAACCGTTCCACATTCTTATTTCCCTCTTTTATAGGGTTAATAAGAATTTAAGAATTTGACCATTCAGGGGGAAAAAAGATATGAATGCAGTATGCTTTGTTGGTTAAGAAAGCTTTAAAAAAAAAAAAGTCCTTTATACTTAACTTTTATGTTTACTGGTAAGCCTGTCTAGTAAATTTCATTTTTCATTTTGACATTTCATTTTTGTTTTTAAAAATCTTTTCTAAATGTTCTAATTTCTGTATTTATATTCCACTTAGTGTCTTAGGAGATAAGTGAAAAACATCTTGAACTTATAAAAGTTTATTCATATTCCTGAATTTATAATTTGGATAGCTATGTGTACATTAAAATTTTTTTTTATTTCTAAGATTTTATATCTGTGTATCTGCATATACATATATAAAATATACTCCTGTGTACGTGTAAATATTTGTATTATGCAAAATATATTTTCCCACATGGAGAAATAGGCCTGTTTATCAGTGAGCCTTGGGTGCATGTAATCTATACATTTACAGACCAACCAGCATGCTAGTTTAAAGATTTCTGTATTTTAACTTGTAAGCTTTGATAAATATAGCTATTATAACCGATATGACAAAAATCAGCAGTTCGAAGTTTGGAGAAGGCTTTGATGACAATTGGGTCCAAAATGTGTAGCTTCCCCTCTTTACCCTTGGGCCTGGGGACTGTCTCTATGATTGTTAATGTTCCTTGGAGAGACTGTCGCATCTGGTTCATGATTTCATAGGTCTGCCTACTACTTGAATTCCACTGGTACTACAGGCATGACCACTAGGGTCTAGCTAGTTGCTTAGCTTGTCTCACTCTCTTAAGAATAATGAGCAATGATCATTTAAAGATCATACCCGCATATTATATTTCCAAAGGATTCTTCTGGATCAAACAGGTAAGCATCTCAAGTTGGGGAAACCACCAAAGAGCATTGGAAAACCAGGACTGTGACTGACTTACTATCAGATGAGTCAACCCTGGTCTTTGGGGAGTTTTCTAGTACACTTCTGGGGGAAACATTGCTATTTGTACCAATACCACAAAAAAATCTACTAGCAGTCAGGGCAGGTAGTAGTTGATAACTTGCCTACCAGCAATTCAGCAAATTTCAATTAATGACCATTTGGGACCCTTTACAAGTTCCAATAGTTGCAAAATATAAAGGTCTGAGAAATATTCAAGTTATGAATCTGGGCATCTTGAAAAAACAAATGTAGAGAAGTAAATATACCATTATCTGTCATCTGAGGGAAGTGAAAAATTTACCTGATTAAAAGGGAAGCTTGAGAAACTAACTGTAGTAGAGCAGTTTCTATAAATGATGTTTTTGCTTACATCAGTTTGTAGTGTAACTTCATGAAGGGAGCAGAGCATTCTGGTTTTAGAAATTAGTACAGTGTGCATTTAAAAACTATCAGTACCAGGTATTATCGACCCTTTCATTTTTTTTAATGGGCTGTTGATGATGTTTCAGAGACATGATAGCCACGGGCTGTGAAGACAAAAATGTTCGTGTCTACTATGTGGCCACCAGCTCGGATCAGCCGCTGAAGGTGTTCAGCGGGCACACGGAGAAAGTGTTCCATGTGAGATGGTCACCTCTGAGGGAGGGGACTCTTTGCAGCGGCTCTGATGATGGGTATGTACTTTTGGATTCTTGTTTCTCGTCCTGAAACTCATAAGCTTGTTATTTATATTATCCAACTTGTATGTGGAACTGTTCTAAATATGTGCTTAATAAGTAGACAGTTAACAAGTATCTAACTGCACACATGTAAAAAGTTTTCCTTACTTAATGTCATATTCACACTTTCTGTGTCCTTATTTGGTCTTCCCTGATGGCTCAGACGGTAAAGAATCCTCCTGCAATGCTAGAGACCTGGGTTCATTCCTTGGTTGGGAAAATCCCCTGGAGGAGGTTATTGTGCTTGCTCTAAATGCTTATTTCTATCTTTCTAAGAACAGAGTTAACAGAAATGAAAATTGTAGAAGGGTCTGTTGGGGAAAATGTCTGAAACGGTAAATCTTTGTAAAATATAGAGAAGAGTTTATTTTTAATAATGTTCTCATATCTAATATGGGAAACAGCTGTACTCTGTTTTCATTAAGAATGAAATAAAAGATGATTATATGTGTTAGCATCAAAAGACGATACTTTAGAAATGAGAATGATTTAACATTTTTTTCTGGATTTGTGAAAGTTTCTGAAATCTTGTCTGTATTTTATATCCAGATGTATTTGCATAGTTTGGGCTATTTGAATAGGAGATAAATTTAGGTAAGAAAAGTCTTACTTTGTGCTAGAAAAAGTTGTAATAGTAGCCACATTATTCTGTCCTAGTATAAAAGAGAAGAAGAAAAGTTTTTTTTTAATATAAAGTGGAAAGAGATATATGCCTTAAATAAAAATGTGATGTATCTTCTAATGGTGTAATATAACCTTTGGAGTATTGATATTTTGATATTTTCAGGTTGATATAAATCTGTAACTAAAAGATGATTATGAGTTATCCAAGCAGAGTTGGCATCTGGAGGTCTTAAATTGATTTTGAGTTAAAATTTTACTTCAATAATATTTGTATTCTACACTCACTAAACTCCAGTAATATTATGAATCCATTTGTATTTAAATTTTGTACTTGATCTGAGAGTGATTCCACAGGCTAAGAAACTTATTTTACTGACATAAACATGAACTCTTTACTGGGTTGATAAAAGCATAGAGCTCTGTAGTGACCTAGAGGGGTGGGATGGGGTCCTGGGAGGCCCAAGAGGGAGGGTGTATATACATACAGCTGGTTCCCTTTGTTGTACAGCAGAAAGTAACACAGGATTGTAAAGTCGTTATCCTCCAATAAAGTCTTTTTTAAGAGGCATAGATAGGAATTGATTTTTCAAATAATATCCATCATCATATATGCTGTATTTTCATGATACAAATAGTCTGAGTGCATTTGAATGATTGTATACATGCTGTTAGTCATCCTTTTTTCTTCGGCTTTATCTGCTCTGGATAATTTAAGAAAGCAGTTTTTCCAAACATAAATTGTGAAATCATATATGTAGTATCAGTAATAAATGGCCAGCAGAAGTAAAGAAGAAGTATTCTAATAGCCTGGCTCTAGCCCAACTAATTATTCATTCTTTCTGCTGTGGAGAATCAGCATATCTTGAAACATAAACTGCTTTTTCAGTATGCTAAGAAATAATCACTAACAATATGTGCTCCATTAAAAACATATTGACCCTTTAGATAAATTATAAGTTGAATGGTATTTATGTATAATATTCTGTTTTCAGTTCTGTTCGAATCTGGGATTACACTCAAGATGCGTGCATAAATATTCTTAGTGGACACACGGCACCCGTGAGGGGACTGATGTGGAATACTGAGATCCCATACCTGCTAATATCTGGCAGCTGGGACTATACTATAAAAGTGTGGGACACACGAGAAGGAATATGTTTGGATACTGTGTGTGATCACGGTGCAGATGTATATGGTAAAGTGTTTTTCATGTACTTCTAAACTTTGCTGTATTAATGATTTGGTTTCTGAGGAATACAGTATTTCTGAAGAAATCGTAACAGTGTTTCATTTTGAAATAAGACTTACCTTATTGGAAAGTATGCATTCAAGAAGTCTGCTGTTTCGATAGCAGAATGCCTAGAAGAAAATAGAAAACACCCCTAGAAAAGGTTAGAAGATAGCTGCTGTTAGCACTGTGGTGTCTCTGCCTCTGCAGAGACACACAGCTCCCCACACACCCTTGCACATATTCACCTGTGAGGCTTGGGTATTTTCACTTTCCGTCACCCCAAAAGTAAATTGTAAAACAGGAAATCAGTCATAACTTAGTTATGACTTATCTAGCCATTCCTTGACATACTCCTTTTCCTATTGGAACCAGTCTGTTGTTCCATGTCCAGTTCTAACTGTTGCTTCCTGACCTGCATATAGGTTTTTCTAGAGGGGTAATGACAAAGGGTGAGATGGCTGGATAGCATCACCGACTTGATGGACGTGAGTCTGAGTGAACTCCGGGAGTTGGTGATGGACAGGGAGGCCTGGCATGCTGCGATTCATGGGGTTGCAAAGAGTTGGACACAACTGAGCGACTGAACTGAACTGAACTGAGCCATTCCTTTACCTCTATTCTTGGATATTTAGGGCAATGTTTTATTTTTTATATAGTACAAAGTTTTGTAGTATAAAACTCTGTTACCCTGCTTATTTAACTTACATGCAGAGTACATCATGAGAAATGCTAGGCTGGAAGAAGCACAAGCTGGAATCAAGATTGCCGGGAGAAATATCAATAACCTCAGATATGCAGATGACACTACCCTTATGGCAAAAAGTGAAGAGGAAATAAAAAGCCTCTTGATGAAAATGAAAGAGGAGAGGGAAAAAGTTGGCTTAAAGCTCAACATTCAGAAAACTAAGATCATGGCACCTGGACCCATCACTTCATGGGAAATAGATGGGGAAAGAGGGAAACAGTGTCAGACTTTATTTTTCTGGGCTCCAGATCACTACAGATGGTGATTGCAGCCATGAAATTAAAAGACGCTTACTCCTTGGAAGGAAAGTTATGACCAACCTAGATAACATATTAAAAAGCAGAGACATTACTTTGCCAACAAAGGTCTGTCTAGTGAAGGCTATGGTTTTTCCTGTGGTCATGTATGGATGTAAGAGTTGGACTGTGAAGAAAGCTGAGCGCCAAAGAATTGATGCTTTTGAACTGTGATGTTGGAGAAGACTCTTGAGAGTCCCTT
>SJYX01002353.1:71292-111881 GCA_006410675.1 Oreotragus oreotragus | reverse complement strand
TGGCCACCTCATGCGAAGAGTTGACTCATTGGAAAAGACTCTGATGCTGGGAGGGATTGGGGGCAGGAGGAAAAGGAGATGACAAAGGGTGAGGGCTGGATAGCATCACCAACTCGATGGACTTGAGTCTGAGTGAACTCCGGGAGTTGGTGATGGACAGGGAGGCCTGGCATGCTGCAATTCGTGGGGTTGCAAAGAGTTGGACACGACTGAGCGACTGAACTGAACTGAGACATTCCTTTACCTCTATTCTTGGATATTTAGGGCAATGTTTTATTTTTTATATAGTACAAAGTTTATAAATGAGTTGGGAGTGGAAAATCAGATTTCTTATCTTTTGCACATCACTTTGCTCTCATTTGTAGCACCCAAACATGGATGGGGTTAAGTAGTTGAATTACGAATGCAAAATGATAGATGAAGGAAGCTAACCCTAATGCACTCCAGTATTCTTGCCTGAAGGATCCCATGGACAGAGGAGCCTGGTGGGCTATACTCCATAGGGTCTTGGAGGAGTCAGACATGACTGAGTGACTGAGTACACACATACAACCCTAATCTAGTCATTTGTACCTATATGCTTGACTCCAGTGGCCTGTTAGTTACTGCAGTGCAGGACCGAGTATGGGAGAGAGCCCCATTCGTGGACATTCTAAAGTGAAAGGTTCTCAAATCTTTCTTTATCTTGTAATGACAACAGCCAGCCAGCCAGCCATTAACTCACAGATCACTGTGTATTCCATTGATACGACTGTCAGTTTGCTGATACACCGACTGAAATGCAACTTCAACATTTTCATCCAGGACCATCTGCTTTCTAATAATTATTCAACCCTGTATTTCTGTCTACAGAAGATGCTGGGTACTTTTTTGTTTTAACCATTCATGTATCATTTACAGCCAAGACAGAAATATTATTTAGAACATTTCTTCATAACTTCAGTTCTGAGGAAGTAGGATTTCCCTGGTGTTTCAGAAGGTAAAAGAATCTGCCTGCCATGCGGGAGACCTGGGTTTCATCTCAGGGTTGGGAAGATCTCCTGGAGAAGAGAATGGCAACCCACTCCAGTATTCTTGCCTGTAGAATCCCACGGACAGGGGAGCCTGACAGGCTACTGTCCACGGGGTCACAAAGAGTCAGATACAACTGAGCGACTAATACTTCCCACACTTAGGAGGTACATATAAATAAAAATTTGTCAGTGCTTCCTTTAGTAAATGGCTTTATTTCTTCCACCAGGTTTAACATGCCACCCACGCCGCCCCTTCACAATGGCCTCGTGCTCCCGGGACTCTACAGTGAGACTCTGGTCATTAACACCATTAATCACCCCTTTACAAATAAATATTCTGGCAGACAGATCCTGGGAAGAAATCATCGGGAACACAGGTGTTGGAACTCTGCATGTATCCGACCTTCTTTCTAAATACGGTTTGATAAGCGCTCTTTCCTTATTAGGTTGTGTCCCTTCTCCAGATTCTGCCATAGAGCCGGGCGCTCCCCCTCTGCTCTGTGGCAAAGTGTCAAGAGATATCAAACAGGAGATAGAGAAACTAAGTGGAAACCTTCGTGTGAAAAAACTCAGATGGTTTTCAGAATGTTTATCTGTAAGTATTGTAGGCATTAAATGTGAAAATTTCCCCTTTACCCAAAAAGAGTCATGACGACTTTTTGTCCTGAAATTCACGTTTACATGTATTGTCCCAGTGTAAGAAAGCAAATGGAAACCAGAAACTGTAAGTAAGGTAGGAATTTCCCCTGTGGTCCAGTGATTAAGACTGCATGTCACAATACAGGGTTCTGGCTTCGTTTCCTAGTCAGGAAACTAAGACCCTGCATGCCACTTGGTGTGTGGTCAGAAACACAAATAAAAATAAAGAGACACAAATTTCTTTAAAAAAAATCAAAAATAAGGAAAATATTGTCTTGTTAATTTCTCAAGTTTTATATGCCTGCATTATATTTTTAAAGATGCAAAATGCTCTGAAGTTTTTACTTCATGTTATGTCTTTGGGTGTCCTGTATCAACTTTTTAGCCTCCAGGTGGCAGTGACAATTTATGGAACTTAGTTGCAGTGATAAAAGGGCAAGATGATAGCTTACTTCCTCAGAACTACTGCAAAGGAATAATGCACTTGAAGCATCTGATTAAATTCAGAATGGTAAGTAGCATACGCAATTGTGCTGTGCTAAAGCAAAAATTACTTTTGCCTTTTTGTCATTAAAATATGAAAATTATTTTAATGTATATAATTAGAGTGGATAGGCTAAAATAAATGAACACTGAAGAGACAAATCTTCAATAAAAATTGATCATGATAGTATGAATTATTTTGGGAACAGACTAAGGCAGTCATGATTTCCACAGATTGAATCTCATGAAATTCTTCAAACGTCACTTGGAAGATCCTTGAAATGCTTTACCTGCCCTATTACCAGCTGATGATGTGTGTGATTTTGGTCTCAGAGGCCTGCTAGGCTGTCTTCTGGGATATGTTTTATTGAAAATGATCATGTCTTATCCTTTAATGGATTTCAGTACACCTTGTACATGAAGTGATATGCAGTGCCAATAGCAAACCAGTCCTGGGATGAGAAAGAAGAAAAAGCTTTTATATTTGAAGTATCGGTGGTTGACTTAACTGTTAGACCATGGGGAGCATCATGCCAGGGGTGTGGATTTGATGGTGTAAGAAACAGTCATTTCCATAAAGAAGTACTTCTTTGATTCAGTCAGTTCAGTTCGGTTGCTCAGTTGACGTCTGACTCTCTGCGACCCCACGGACTGCAGCACACCAGGCCTCCCTGTCCATCACCAACTCCCGGAGTTTACTCAAACCCATGTCCATTGAGTCGGTGATGCCATCCAGCCATCTCATCCTCTGTCGTCCCCTTCTCCTCCCACCTTCAGTGTTTCCCAGCATCAGGGTCTTTTTCAGTGAGTCAGCTCTTTCCATCAGGTGGCCAAAGTATTGGAGTTTCAGCTTCAACATCAGTCCTTCCATTGAAGACCCAGGACTGATCTCCTTTAGGATGGACTGGTTGGATCTCCTTGTAGTCCAAGGGACTCTCAAGTCTTCTCCAACACCACAGTTGAAGAGCATCAGTTCTTTGGCCCTCAGCTTTCTGTATGTCCAGCTCTCACATTCATACATGGCTACTGGAAAAGCCATAGCCTTGACTAGATGGACCTTTGTTGGCAAAGTAATGTCTCTGCTTTGATTACACGCACCTAATGACTCTATAACAGTTACCTTTGGCACTATAGAAGCCAACGAGAGTGAGCCAGTAAGTTTTAGGTTTCTATTAAAATCCTTTATATATTTTTTTCCCACCACTCATATACTGCTTTAGCACTTACTACCTTTTGACCTCTGGATTTCTGGTGAGTTTTAAGAAAAATTGGATTCAGCCTCTTCCCACCAGCACCAGCTACATCCGAATCCCACTCTCTACCATAACAAGATATTACATTTAAAGAAGTATTATGCTTTATAGACAAAAAGCAGTGGTTTTTAAAAAATATTTAATTTCCAGCTCTGTATGTTTATAGAGTGTGTATCCATATGATGCTTTTATAATTATCACTAGCTCTTGTGTAACAAAATTCAGGAAATTCCATTTTCTTTGTACCCAGTCTGAAGCCCAAGAACTCACCACAGTGAAGATGTCTAAGTTTGGTGGTGGTATTGGTGTCCCAACCAAAGAGGAAAGACTGAAGGAAGCTGCCCAGATACACTTGCGGCTGGGACAGGTTCATCACTAGCTCTTGTGTAACAAAATTCAGGAAATTCCATTTTCTTTGTACCCAGTCTGAAGCCCAAGAACTCACCACAGTGAAGATGTCTAAGTTTGGTGGTGGTATTGGTGTCCCAACCAAAGAGGAAAGACTGAAGGAAGCTGCCCAGATACACTTGCGGCTGGGACAGGTTCAGAGATACTGTGAGCTGATGGTTGAACTTGGCGAGGTAAGGGGCTGTTAAAGCAAAATCAAAAGAGTTTTTAACACAGTATTCTTAGTTAAATACTCCATTTCAAGCTTGTCTTTCTCCAGGTCTGGTTGGTCCTCTGCTCACCTGATATCAAGGGTGTGCCTCAGAGCAGAAGTTATTGCAGTGAGATCCCGGGGAGCAGTGTCAGCGTTGTTATCAATAGATACATCATTAGATATGCATTTCCCACCCAGACAACAGGATCGGGAGCTCCAGGGATGGAGCCCAACACGGGTGCTTTTCTAAGCAAGCCCTGGAGAAAAAAATGGCAGCCCAGTCCAGTATTCTTGCTGGGGAAATCCCATGGACAGAGGAGCCTGGCGGGCTACAGCCCATGGGGTTGCAAGAGTCAGACATGACAGCGTACACACACACACACACACACACACACAGCTTCTCCTCACACAGCCTTGCCTTTGAGAACCACTGCCTAAGCCTGGAGTCACACACACACACACACACACACACACACACACACCAGCTTCTCCTCACACAGCCTTGCCTTTGAGAGCCACTGCCTAAGCCTGGAGTCACACACACACACCAGCTTCTCCTCACACACACACACACACACACACACACACACACCAGCTTCTCCTCACACAGCCTTGCCTTTGAGAGCCACTGCCTAAGCCTGGAGTCACACACACACACCAGCTTCTCCTCACACACACACACACACACACACACACACACACCAGCTTCTCCTCACACAGCCTTGCCTTTGAGAACCACTGCCTAAGCCTGGAGTCTCTGATTCCTGAAACAATCTATGCTGGCTAATTTGCTTCCAGTGGACTCCCCTAACACTGTTCGTCCATCCCACACTGGTCCAGAGAAGCGTCTTTTCTGAGGGTCAGCTGCTGAAGAGTGCTCCTCTGGCACGTCCCAATCTTTAGGGAGCACAGAATTAGCAAAACAGAGTTCTCCAAAAAGGTTAGGATGGATCCATCCTGTTAAAATTGAGAACGTGGGTTGCCTTCTAGAGGTGGCTGGTGACTGAAATAGAGCCAAGCAGAGGCGCGACTCCTGTCCCGCCATCTGAGAGTGGCTTTCCTGAGTGTATTCAGCTTAAAAACTTACATTATAGATTTGAGTTCATTTAAAATAAATGTCTGTTAAGAGTTAGACCACACACTCCAAATGGGTCTGTTTCTGCTTTTCTCCCATTCTAGTGGGACAAAGCCTTGTCAGTTGCACCAAGCGTTTCTGTGAAATACTGGAAGAAGCTGATGCAGAGGTGAGGTGGACCGTCTGTGCCCAGATGGACGTTTAATGTTTTGTTAAAATGGAAACAACACATACATGTGCTAGTAGCCCTTGGGATTTTTGACTTTTTTGTTGTTTTAAATGATAACTGAATTTTGTATCTCCTGATACAATAAACGAACCGGTTCTAAGTCATTTTGGCATTTTTGTATTTGACCTGATGTCTCATAAGAACAGTGGTGGAAGGCCAGTTTCCCCATGTTGATAGAGGAAAGGACAGATCAGTCGACATGCTCACTGCTTAATGTATTGCTGTTGAAATGTATGGATGTCAGGTAGTGCTGATGGTAAAGTTGTTTTACCAGTGAACAAGGTTACCTGGATGTCCTTGAATGGAATGCAGAAAATGAGATTTTTTTCTGAGGTGTATTGGTTTACTGGAGCTGCCATAACAAAGTAGCACAGAGTGTTTCAAACCACAGAAATGTGTTCTCTCCCGATTCTGGAGGTTCTGAAGGCTAGAAATCCGCCCTCAAGCTGTCGGCAGGGTTGCTTTCTCTTGGAGGTTTCGAGAAGGAATCAGGCCCACTCTTTCTCCCCTGGCTTCTGGGGGTTACAGCCCTTGGCACTTCGGCGGCCCCCTTATCTTCACATGCATTATCCCCATGTGTCTCTGAGTCCACATTTCCCCCTTTTGAACGAGGATACCGGTCATATCAGGTTTAGAGTTTACCCTAGTCTTGTATAACCCTATCTTAATTAACTATTTCAGTGAAGACGCAGTTTCCAAATAAAGTCACGTTCACTTTAAAGAATCAGCCTGCAATGCAGCAGACACATGTTCTATCCCTGGGTCGGGAAGATGCCTTGGAGGAAGGCATGGCAACCTACTCCAGTATTCTTGCCTGGGAAATCCCATGGACAGAGGAGCCCGGTGGGCTGCAGTCCATAGCGTTGCAAAGAATCAGACACGACTGAAGAGACTAAAGCACGCACGTGGGTTAGGGCTTCCACGGATCTTTTGATGGCGGTGAGGGGGACACATTGCAACCCATAACATAAGACTGTTCTCTATCCTGTTCTGTTCATTCATTCCACAAATATTTAGTCCTCACTACGTGCCAGTTACTGACGAGTACCGTTTAGTGAGTAATTACCTTGTTTCTGGCATTAAAAATGAAGCATTTGGTTTTTGTTTCATGGTTTAGAAAAAATTCAGCTGTGACTCACATGTACCAATAAAGTCAATCAGAGACAGCATGAAATCCAGGGGGATTAACACATTAACCAAGGGAAAGGGGACCGTTCCAGCAACTACTCTCCCCAAATAAGTGAAGCAATAGGCTGGCTCCAGCCCTCAGACAACGGGCTCCTTATCCTAATCTCCAAGAATCCTGAGCGATTCTCAGTTCGTGTACCCTCACTGAACAATTGTAAAGTCCTTGCTCCCACTGAGACCTTAATAAAGTCAAGTTAGCAGAGGATATTTATGTCCGAGAACAATTTTGTTCCAACCCGCCTGATTTTCCTCCTTAGTTCACGTGGTGGCCCGAATATCATCTCCCTTCAACTTCCAGGTTTACGTTTTATGGATTCAACCATTCTCAGAGATTGAAAGGCAGGCTGTCAGTCCAGCTTATAAATGTCCAGGAAGAGAGTGTTTCTAACAGCTGTAACGGGAGTCAGAGTCAGATGGTGAAAGCCTTGTTGGGAAAAATGCTAGAACTGGAGACTGTTAACAGTGATCTCTTAGTTGCTCTGCAGACCTGTGGCTGGAGCCCGCCAGGCTCCTCTGTCCATGGGATTCTCCAGGCAAGAATACTGGAGTGGGTTGCTCTTTCCTTCTCCAGGGGATCTTGCCAACTCAGGGATCGAACCCAGGTCTCCTGCGTTGCAGGTAGATTCTTTACCATCTGAGCCGCCAGGAAAGGCAGACCATATGAAAAGGGTCTACTGCACCCGCCCAGAGGTTGGCAATTGAAATGTAGTTTAATGCAAATGCCAGTATAGATTAAGTTATCCTTTTAAATGATTTAGCCTGCTTGCATTTAGAGTTTGTCCATTCATTAAGGTGCCATGAAAACATTTAAAACTCTCTGTCTGTAATAAAGTAGATATTAATCCAGTTGAGAGTAGATGTTCCATCATACATATCTAGGTAACAACTTACTTTCAGAAGGATGTATTCCTCACTTTAGTAGATAAGCTATATTGATTTAAGACCTGTTCAGTGCCTTTACAATAGGAAAATCTGCAATGTTTCATGGAAGATACAAGTGCCTATAGTATTGTTTCAGAAAACTTTTATCCTCCAATAATGATGTGATTATAAAGCTAAGTCTTTGTGAATGCTGATCAAATTTTAGATATTTTCAGCATTGCAGAAAATCTGAGTCCAGCTGAGAACCTTGAAATTAGTATTTCGTAAAACCCATTGTTGTTACTTTATTAGGAGAGCTGATCAGTTAATCCAGGAAGATAAGGATGACGTCATTCCGTACTGCATAGCCATCGGTGATGTGAAAAAATTAGTCCATTTTTTTATGTCAAGAGGTCAGCTTAAAGAAGCTCTGCTTGTTGCACAGGTAAAAACATGTAATTTCCATGGGCTGCACAGCTTTGTGGGGGCGTGTTTGGGAGAGGGTGGTCGTGTTCACGTGATTGATAAAGTCATAGGTGTCTTGGCTTCTGCCCATATCCTGGCCTTCTTTCCCGGACATTTCCATCACCCTGCCTTTGCTCTGATCACACTGAGTTTCTTTTAGATCTTTGAACAGAAGCATCTCTGAATTCTGGTCTGAGCTATTTTGCTGAACGTTGTATGCATTTGATCAGCTCTTTCAAGCAGACTTGAAGCTTCATGTTGACACAGTGTGATTTATGGGTTGGTTTGTTGGTTTGTTTTCCAAATTCTAAGGGTATCTCCAAATTGTAGTATAAATTTCAAACATGGTTTGAATATACTTTGTTCAAAATAATTTTCTGAAGTTGGTCTATTATCAACAGCCAAAGATTAACCAAAGATTGCATTAAATTCCAGGCTGCTTGTGAGGGAAATATGCAGACCTTCCATGTCTCGACACCCAAAGGACCGTCTTTTTCTGATGATATCTACAAGGAAGACTTTAATGAGTGAGCGACTCATCCTTTGCTTGGAGTCAATATTTTCTGTGGCTGGTTTCCCTTTAGGGACTTTTGAGGTCATCTTTCCTTGTACACAGAGCGCTTGCTCGGCTGTCCCGTGTCCTCAACTGCATTTCTCACCGCAGTCTCGTTTCATCACAGCATCTGCCCTTGGATGAGAGGGAAAAGTCAGGCACGTAGACACAGCCTGCACACATCTTAACATAGCTTCCAGAAAAGCAAACTGCATTTCAGTACAGTAATTGCAGATGAAGCACCTAAATCCTTGAAAATCTGATCAAACCTGCTGGGGAGGAGAGGCAGTGAAAATAAATGCTATTTGTGAATGTTTCACCATAGACTCAGTGTGGATAGCATCTCCCTGACATCATTCACAATCCAGTGTTGGCGTCTAGAATAACATCCGGGCCTCTTAACATATACACACTAGTGTACATAAAACATAACTGATAAGGACCCACTGTATAGCAAGGGGACTTTACTCAATACTCTGTAATGACCTATACGGGAAAAGAATCTAAGGAAGAGTGGGTCTATGTATGTGCTTTGCTATACAGAAGAAACTACACAGCATTATAAATCAACTATAATCCAGTAAGCTTTTTTTAATCTAAAATAAACAAATTACTTGTGTTTTTAAAAGGAATAGAAATTAGGATTCTCCAGCCTTTTGACCATTTTCAAATCTAATAATCTGCCTTTCTTTGTGTCTCCTCTTTGCTCGTATCATTTCTCCAGAAAATATATATTTAAACTTTTAGGACACTTATCAAGTGAAAAATGACCACAAAATGTTAAGCGTATTAAGAGTGACATATTCCTTCCTGGTCCTTTGCTGCTATCCCCTGCCATTTCTAACCTTGGTACTTAATGATCTGTTAGCAACATACACTACCCCTGTTCCCATCTCCACATAAATTTTCAACCTATAATTCTTTTCATGTTAATTGCCCCTATAGCTGAGGCATAAATTATTCAGTGTAGGATAGAGAATTCTTGAAATCAGGCTTTTCTGAAAAGAGGAAAAATTGGGAGAGGGAGGTGGTTCGTCAGCTCATCTACTAAGAAAGACTGCTTTCCTGATTTTTACCCCCAAATCAATCTCTATACCTAAACCAAGGATATACAATTAAATCCTGTTTGATCCCTTAATCAGCTTATAAAGGAGCATCCACTCACTTTTATGATGGAGTCCTTGTGTTTCCCTTGAATATGTATGCTTCTTCGTAGACTCCTGCAGGAAGCCTGTAGAGAGCTGGCAGAATGGTATTTTCAGGATGGCCGAGCAGTTCTAGCCGCCTGTTGCCACCTGGCCGTGGACAATATTGAGGTACATTTCAAGGTAGCTCATGTGTCATGATGTTTGAGGGGGAAAGATACGGTGACTTTCTGTGTAAGATCTGGTTTTGTATGCTTTCTGAGCCTGAGCAATTCCATACTCAGTAAACACAGGTTAACTCTGCAGATTATGAAATCTTTTATTCACCTATTTTTAATTTTTTATCACAAGATACATATTTGTGACAATCTTAGTCTAAGTTTTTATCATATATGAGAAGCACTAATGTGGTGAAGGGAAAAATCACTGCCTTGGAACTCAGAATATCTGACTTTTGAAAGCAGTTATTTTTATAAACACTTTAGTATGTTCTTCACAAGTTATGTTTTTAAATTAGTTTTCATTCAGTCCACTAATGTCATGGGAAAACCATTAAGTAAAGATATCAGTTCTATTTTGCATGTATCCTTAGATATATTGACCGTAAGGGATAATTGATAATCACTGTACACTATTGAGGAAGACTCTTAAGAATTTACTTTTTCTGATGGACTGAAGGACATGTTGAGGCTATTGCAGACAGACCATTGTTAATTAATTCCAAAAACGTAAGCAAAGGTTCAAAACTCTTAAATTATAAAAATTACTCTATGTCCATCCCTTTATCAGCTTTCCCACCTGAAAATTTTAGTTGCCCTTGCCTGAGTACCCTCTGGGCTTCCCTGGTGGCTCAGATGGTAAAGAATCTGCCTGCAATTTGGGGGACCTGGGTTCAGTCCCTGGGTCGGGAAGGTCCCTGGAGAAGGACAAGTACATTATAGAAATATTACACTCTCCATCTTATAAGAATAATCGGCTCTAGGTTAATACAACTTGATGTACTTTGTGAGCTTGGCGGGGAGTAATGATCCTGCTTATCACCTGTGAAACTGAAGGCGTTATTTTCTCATTGAGCAAGCTGGCTATGGCGTACCTGATTCGTGGAAACGAGCTGGAGCTGGCTGTGTGTGTGGGCACTGTGCTGGGGGAGCCCGCAGCAGCCGCAACCCACTATGCCCTGGAGTTACTGGCGAGGAAGTGCATGATGATCCCAGCGTGGTGAGCGTTTTTCTTTTCTAATGGGGAGTGTGATTGCTGTACAGTATTATGTTATTAATAGTTTCTGCTGTACGGGGAAGTGAATCGGCTACACGTACGCATACATCCTCTCCCTCTTGGACCCCCTCCCACCCAGCCCCATCCCACCACGCCTCTGGAGCGTCACAGAGCCCCAAGCTGAGCTCCCTGTGTTACAGAGCAGCCTCCCACTCGCTGTCTGCTCACGCGTGGTGGGTGTATGCTTCAGTGCTGCCCTTTCAGTGAGTCCCACCCTTTCCTTCCCCTGCTGTGTCCCCAAGTCCTTCCCCTCTGTCTTTGTCTCTGTTCCTGCCCTGGAAATAGTTTCATCTGTATCACTTTTCTACATTCCATATATATGCGTTAAAATATGTGATGTTTGTTTTTCTCTTTCTAACTTACTTCACTGTGTATGACAGACTAGATCCAACCACATCAGCACAAATGACCTGATTTCACTCCTTTTTATGTCTGAGTAATATTCCATTATAATATATATATGCGCATATATATATATACACACACACATGGTGAGCATTTCTAAAGTTAAAGAATAGTTTCATAGTGATAAAATGCATTTTTTTAAAGTTGCATGTGATATTTTTAAAATGCAGTATTTTTAAATGTGATATTTAAAAATATTGCATTTTAAAATGTCTCCTTTGTAAATAAAAGACTTCCCTGGTGGCTCAGATGGTAAAGCATCTGCCTACAATGCGGGAGACCCAAGTGTAAATAAAAGATAAGATTATGAAGGAAATGGTGCTATGAACGTGAATTAATAGTAAGAACTACTGTGAGCATATAATGAAATCTACTATCACTTATTCTGAAGTAAACCAGTTGTAATTTGTGATATTTCAAGCACACAAAGCATCATGAAACAATAGAGCATGCACTTTCTAAGATTATCAGGACCACCCATTCCCACGTTGTAAATTCTGCATATCTACACTCATTCTGGCTGGTACTTGTGTATTAGTTAGAGGTTTAGAAAATAAAGTCTTTTTTCTAGGGGAGAGTAATAACAAAGATGGTATGACTGTACACTTGGAACCAATTTGGGTGATGCTTTAAGACAACAGTCTCCAATCTTTTGGCACCAGGGACCAGTTTCATGGAAGACAATTTTTCCACACACCGGAAGTGGGGAGATGGTTTTGGGATGATTGAAGCATACTACATTTATTATGCACTTTATTTCTATTATTATTAGATCAGCTCCACCTCAGATCATCAGGCGTTAGATCCTGGAGGTTGGGGAGCTCTGCTCTTCAGAGTTAAACCTGGGAAAGACCCGGGGAGGCTGGAGCTCAGAGCTGTTCTTCCGTGTGTCTCAGAGCCTGCTTCCTAGGGCGGACCGTGCTTCACCGTGAATGACGAAGACGGTTCTGTCACTCAACAGGGGCTTGTTGACTAAAGATGATTTTAGACTTGTCTTCTCTTTCCTCAAAATACTTAGAACCTTGAGAAATTTTACATAAGCTTGCTCATCATGACTTCACTTCTCCGCACTGCCTGCACACACCCCCCCAGTCTGAACAGTGGATGATGCAGGTGCCACTGCTGAACGGTGCAGAGGACAGACAATGATGGTGACGACCACAGCTGAGGACACTGCTGTCCCTGCATGTGCAATTCACTGGATACTCGGCAGTAGCATAATTTTACTGAGACTTATTGGTCTCAGTAAATTTTATGACCAAAACTAAAAGTTACATAAACTGGCTTTATAGTTTGTGCTCTTAGCTACTATCTTAGTGTAAAATACCACAGACTGGGTGGCCTATAAACAAGAGAAATGTATTATTCACGCTTCTGGAGAGAGAGAAAAGTTCAAGATAAACTGGCAGATTTAGTGTCTGATAAGAGCAGGCTTCCTGGTTCTTACTAGCTGTTTTTGCTGTGCTCTCATGGAGAAAAGGGTTAGGAAACTCCCTGTGGCCTCCTTTATCAGGACACTAACCCCTTTCCTCGGGGCTCTGCACTGCAACCTCCCAAAGACTCTACCTCCTAATACCATCACAGTGAGGGTTAGATGTCAACTTAGGGCTTTAGGGGGAACACAGACATTCAGCTGACTACAGCTAAGTCAGAAAGAGAACAGAGCTTCCCAGTCTCCTTTCCTGTTGGCTCTGGGGGCTTCAGAGTGAATCGATAATCTTAGAGTTACTCTAAAATTGACCCGTATCTCACAGTGATGTAAGAGCTCCCTCCCCCCGAAGAACTGAGTGGTGCCCCACCATCAACGTCAGATGTGAATGTATCTTAACACTGACCAGCCCTCCTGGGGACCCAGTTCCCTACTGCCTCAAACCCAACCAGAAGTGTGAGGTCTAACTCAGAAAACTTACCCACAGAGGTGACTGCCTGTATGCTAGAAGTCAGCATCTCATTCAAATAAAATGTGATTACGTCTTTCTAAAAACTGAAAAAGGAGCGAACCATAGATACTAAATTTTGAAGAGGATTAAAGATCTTTGAACTGAGTATACATCCTGTGTTGCGTGCATGCTTAGTTGCTCAGTCGTGTCTGACTCTCTGCAACCCCATGGCCTGTAGCCCACCAGGTTCCTCTGTCCATGGGATTCTCCAGACAGGAACACTGGAGTGGGCTGCCATGCCCTCCTCCAGGGGATCTTTCCAACCCAGGGACTGAACCCACGTCTCCTGTGGCTCCTGCATTGCAGTCGGTCTTTACTGCTGAGCCACCGAAGATGCTTTTAATAGAAAGCAAACTTGTTTCTTCTTAACTCCCTTCAAGAGCCCTTCCTTTATGCAGCCATAGGTATATGTACCAGAAACCAGGATCAAGTGCATATGCTGAAATACATGGAGCAGGCTTATCTCCAGGTGAACTGTATAATCCTTGTGGCTATTAGTAGAGCTCCACAAATTTGAAACAATAATTAAGATAGCTGCATTATCTTCAGAGAATATGCTTTTATAAACCAAGAACACTTGTTTTTTTTTGCTTTTACACTTATTGGTAAAAGTTCGCCTTTTCTTGGCTTTCATCACAGATTCATGACATTCAAATGTATTTTCTTTTTAGCTTTCCATCCGTCGGATACAGGTATTGCCTGGTTTTCCTGCATGCCCTTTGGTTTCTGTAACCTACATTGAGAGGAATTCCATAATTAAGTAGGGAATCAGTACTCTTTATGGAAATAGAAAGGCACCGGAGATTCTCCTTCCTTTGAAAGAGTTCTAAAACGTTGTTTCTCAGTTTTTTCCTCCTTGACATTTCCCCTTTTGTCATGTGAACAGGGATTTGGCAGCTGACCTTCTCCTCATGACTCCTGACAGCGAACTGCAGTTGGTAAAGCTCTGTGCTTTCTGCCCCGGGTGTACTGAAGAGAGAAGCGATCTCCACGGGAAGGTAGGCTGCTGCTGCTAAGTCGCTTCCGCCGTGTCCGGCTCTGCGCGACCCCGTAGACGGCAGCCCACCAGGCTTCCCTGTACTCATTGTTCCCATTTGGAATGTCGTGCTGTGATTTTGTTAGTTTTAGGTTTGGTCAAATAGAAATTCTTGCAGAGAAACAAACATAAGATCCTTTCAGGATCCTCTTACAAAGACAGCAAAAATTGTAACAGTAACAAAAAACATTGATTGAATTTCTACTGTATTTTGGGAACTGTTCTAAATTTTCACATCTGTTGGTTATTGACTCAAGTCTCACAAAACCCTGAAAAGCAGGGCATACTGTTCCTAATTTATAAAGAAAGTGAACTCAGAGAAGGTAAGGAACTTGCCATAATCGGTTAATGTTGAAGTGAGAGCGTCAGCACGTGTAACTGCCCATCGCAAGCCCTTTGTATCATAAGGTACCCAGGCCCAGAGAATCCCATGGACAGAGAAGCCTGGCAGGGTACGGTTCATAGAGTCACAGAGAGTGGGAAACAACTGAAGCAACTTAGCATGCACACATGCATACTGACTTTTAAAAAATAGGATCTTGAATTACTGAAGTATAATGAAATTTGCATGCTTATTCTAAAGTGCTCTTTATAAAGGCTCCATTAAAGAATACAGGAATCTATCAAGATTACATAAAAAGTGATCAAAATATTCAGCAATAAGGAGATTGTATTAATTATGGTACATTTCTATATGTCAATCTGTTAATCTGTTAATCTGTTAAAAAACGATGAAGTTCTGTTTTTATTGTTGGATGGCTGTAGAACAGTAAAATAAAACACAGATTATTAAACCAAGTACACACCATGGGATTTTAATTTTGAAAATCATCTGTGTACATATTTTTATAACAGTGTTCACCTGCTGTTTTTATCATACATTCCAAAAGGGTATGATTGGACTCTTGGATCAGACTTCATTAATAACTCTTTAGAAGGACTAGGTAATATGTGTAAATGTGTTACTAACTCTGGAGAATTTCGCAAGACTAAAAATCCATATGTGTGTGTGTGTGTGTGTGTGTGTGTGTGTGTGTTCGGCCACAACGCATAGCTTGGGTTTTCTCAGTTCCCCAACCAGGGATTGAGCCCAGGGCTACAGTAGTAAACACCTGGAATCCACTAGGCCACCAAGCAACTCCTCTAAAAATTATATTTAAATATTGTTATATAGCTTTGAGAATTTTAAGATAGGGTAAGAATTACAGCAATGATCAACCTGCTCTTATCATATTCAGTGCCAGAATGAAATTTCAGTGGGAACCATTCTTTAATTCCCTCTACTCTCAGAGCATGTATCAAAGTGAAGAAACGTTTTTTTTTCTGTCTAACCAGGCACAGTTCCTGTCATAGAGTAGTTGCTCAGCAAATAACTGGCTTTCAGGGAATACAGATGGGGAATGTTAGATGAAATGTCACGTACACATGAGCACTTATAATGTAGTTAGTACATTTTTAGAGAGGTTGAGGGGTCTAAAATATTCCATTTGGGACTTCCCTGGTGATCCAGTGGCCAAGACTCCATGCTCCCAATACAGGAGGCCCAGGATTGTTCCCCGGTCAGGGAACTGATCCCACAGGCCACAGCTGAGACCTGGCGCAGCCAAATAAATCAATAATTTTTAAACAGAAAAAATATGAAACTATTGAATAAATGTATTAATAAACAATCTTAGTAACTTGAGGGGATATTAAAAAAAGAGAAGGGATGAGAGTGACAAATCTCACAGGAGACAGCTGACCTTGTGGATGAACCACATCACCTTCCGTCCGACACAAATGTTTCTGCAGCAGAAGCTGCATCACAGTGTTTGCAAAGATTAGTGAGACAGGGCAGTAAGCTATGTAGCCTCGCTTAGAAGCAAAGCAACATACTTTTAACACCTGTGCTTCAAAAATCCTGAACATATCAGAAGTTTACATAAAAGCTAAATTAATCCCCACCCACAGTTTGGAAGCAGAACTTCCATGGAGGAATAGATTCTCAGTTTTAACAGAAAAATTATTGGAAAAAAACGTTGCTTTTCATTTTACAGTAATATAATTTCATAGGCTCAGGTCTCTACTTCATGGCATTTCAGAATGTCAAAGCTAAAAAAAAAGCTATAAAGAGCTTGTCCTTTTTTTGCCTTCCTACTCAAAATAAAGTTGCTGTGTCTCAAGTTCAAGTGAAAGTTAGTTACCGTGTAAAGGACACATAAGCATTACCTTTGTGTTTTCTACATTTAATGTAATTTTTGTCACTGGTGAATATATTTGTTCTAAAATAACTAATTTTAGCATTCCTGCTAAATGACATTTGTGGGTACTAATCCCATTATCACAATCAGGACAGTTTTCTTCTACCTTTTTTATTGTATGTTTAAAAGTATTGACTCATTAGATAATATCATATTTATTGTTTTTAGATATTAAAGATATTAACATAAATGTATGCTCCCAGTACAGATTATTTCGTTTACATCTGTTTTCAGCAACTTTAATTAGAGAAACATACCAGGTATATTGGAAATATTTAGCACTTTTATTATTACTATTGCTTTTATTCCTATAAATATTAGTAGCATTGTCATCAAACCAATTCTTTTCTAGTGCNTGAGCATATAATGAAATCTACTATCACTTATTCTGAAGTAAACCAGTTGTAATTTGTGATATTTCAAGCACACAAAGCATCATGAAACAATAGAGCATGCACTTTCTAAGATTATCAGGACCACCCATTCCCACGTTGTAAATTCTGCATATCTACACTCATTCTGGCTGGTACTTGTGTATTAGTTAGAGGTTTAGAAAATAAAGTCTTTTTTCTAGGGGAGAGTAATAACAAAGATGGTATGACTGTACACTTGGAACCAATTTGGGTGATCCTTTAAGACAACAGTCTCCAGTCTTTTGGCACCAGGGACCAGTTTCATGGAAGACAATTTTTCCACACACCGGAAGTGGGGAGATGGTTTTGGGATGATTGAAGCATACTACATTTATTATGCACTTTATTTCTATTATTATTAGATCAGCTCCACCTCAGATCATCAGGCGTTAGATCCTGGAGGTTGGGGAGCTCTGCTCTTCAGAGTTAAACCTGGGAAAGACCCGGGGAGGCTGGAGCTCAGAGCTGTTCTTCCGTGTGTCTCAGAGCCTGCTTCCTAGGGCGGACCGTGCTTCACCGTGAATGACGAAGACGGTTCTGTCCCTCAACAGGGGCTTGTTGAATAAAGATGATTTTAGACTTGTCTTCTCTTTCCTCAAAATACTTAGAACCTTGAGAAATTTTACATAAGCTTGCTCATCAGGACTTCACTTCTCCGCACTGCCTGCACACACCCCCCCAGTCTGAACAGTGGATGATGCAGGTGCCACTGCTGAACGGTGCAGAGGACAGACAACGATGGTGACGACCACAGCTGAGGACACTGCTGTCCCTGCATGTGCAATTCACTGGATACCCGGCAGTAGCGTAATTTTACTGAGACTTACTGGTCTCAGTAAATTTTGTGACCAAAACTAAAAGTTACATAAACTGGCTTTATAGTTTGTGCTCTTAGCTACTATCTTAGTGTAAAATACCACAGACTGGGTGGCCTGTAAACAAGAGAAATGTATTATTCACGCTTCTGGAGAGAGAGAAAAGTTCAAGATAAACTGGCAGATTTAGTGTCTGATAAGAGCAGGCTTCCTGGTTCTTACTAGCTGTTTTTGCTGTGCTCTCATGGAGAAAAGGGTTAGGAAACTCCCTGTGGCCTCCTCTGTCAGGACACTAACCCCTTTCCTCGGGGCTCTGCACTGCAACCTCCCAAAGACTCTACCTCCTAATACCATCACAGTGAGGGTTAGATGTCAACTTAGGGCTTTAGGGGGAACACAGACATTCAGCTGACTACAGCTAAGTCAGAAAGAGAACAGAGCTTCCCAGTCTCCTTTCCTGTTGGCTCTGGGGGCTTCAGAGTGAATCGATAATCTTAGAGTTACTCTAAAATTGACCCGTATCTCACAGTGATGTAAGAGCTCCCTCCCCCCGAAGAACTGAGTGGTGCCCCACCATCAACGTCAGATGTGAATGTATCTTAACACTGACCAGCCCTCCTGGGGACCCAGTTCCCTACTGCCTCAAACCCAACCAGAAGTGTGAGGTCTAACTCAGAAAACTTACCCACAGAGGTGACTGCCTGTATGCTAGAAGTCAGCATCTCATTCAAATAAAATGTGATTACGTCTTTCTAAAAACTGAAAAAGGAGCGAACCATAGATACTAAATTTTGAAGAGGATTAAAGATCTTTGAACTGAGTATACATCCTGTGTTGCGTGCATGCTTAGTTGCTCAGTCGTGTCTGACTCTCTGCAACCCCATGGCCTGTAGCCCACCAGGTTCCTCTGTCCATGGGATTCTCCAGACAGGAACACTGGAGTGGGCTGCCATGCCCTCCTCCAGGGGATCTTTCCAACCCAGGGACTGAACCCACGTCTCCTGTGGCTCCTGCATTGCAGTCGGTCTTTACTGCTGAGCCACCGAAGATGCTTTTAATAGAAAGCAAACTTGTTTCTTCTTAACTCCCTTCAAGAGCCCTTCCTTTATGCAGCCATAGGTATATGTACCAGAAACCAGGATCAAGTGCATATGCTGAAATACATGGAGCAGGCTTATCTCCAGGTGAACTGTATAATCCTTGTGGCTATTAGTAGAGCTCCACAAATTTGAAACAATAATTAAGATAGCTGCATTATCTTCAGAGAATATGCTTTTATAAACCAAGAACACTTGTTTTTTTTTGCTTTTACACTTATTGGTAAAAGTTCGCCTTTTCTTGGCTTTCATCACAGATTCATGACATTCAAATGTATTTTCTTTTTAGCTTTCCATCCGTCGGATACAGGTATTGCCTGGTTTTCCTGCATGCCCTTTGGTTTCTGTAACCTACATTGAGAGGAATTCCATAATTAAGTAGGGAATCAGTACTCTTTATGGAAATAGAAAGGCACCGGAGATTCTCCTTCCTTTGAAAGAGTTCTAAAACGTTGTTTCTCAGTTTTTTCCTCCTTGACATTTCCCCTTTTGTCATGTGAACAGGGATTTGGCAGCTGACCTTCTCCTCATGACTCCTGACAGCGAACTGCAGTTGGTAAAGCTCTGTGCTTTCTGCCCCGGGTGTACTG
Source organism: Oreotragus oreotragus (assembly GCA_006410675.1). Taxonomy (NCBI): domain Eukaryota; kingdom Metazoa; phylum Chordata; class Mammalia; order Artiodactyla; family Bovidae; genus Oreotragus; species Oreotragus oreotragus. The sequence continues at coordinate 92,565 of SJYX01002353.1, read as the reverse complement.
AAGAGAGAAGCGATCTCCACGGGAAGGTAGGCTGCTGCTGCTAAGTCGCTTCCGCCGTGTCCGGCTCTGCGCGACCCCGTAGACGGCAGCCCACCAGGCTTCCCTGTACTCATTGTTCCCATTTGGAATGTCGTGCTGTGATTTTGTTAGTTTTAGGTTTGGTCAAATAGAAATTCTTGCAGAGAAACAAACATAAGATCCTTTCAGGATCCTCTTACAAAGACAGCAAAAATTGTAACAGTAACAAAAAACATTGATTGAATTTCTACTGTATTTTGGGAACTGTTCTAAATTTTCACATCTGTTGGTTATTGACTCAAGTCTCACAAAACCCTGAAAAGCAGGGCATACTGTTCCTAATTTATAAAGAAAGTGAACTCAGAGAAGGTAAGGAACTTGCCATAATCGGTTAATGTTGAAGTGAGAGCGTCAGCACGTGTAACTGCCCATCGCAAGCCCTTTGTATCATAAGGTACCCAGGCCCAGAGAATCCCATGGACAGAGAAGCCTGGCAGGGTACGGTTCATAGAGTCACAGAGAGTGGGAAACAACTGAAGCAACTTAGCATGCACACATGCATACTGACTTTTAAAAAATAGGATCTTGAATTACTGAAGTATAATGAAATTTGCATGCTTATTCTAAAGTGCTCTTTATAAAGGCTCCATTAAAGAATACAGGAATCTATCAAGATTACATAAAAAGTGATCAAAATATTCAGCAATAAGGAGATTGTATTAATTATGGTACATTTCTATATGTCAATCTGTTAATCTGTTAATCTGTTAAAAAACGATGAAGTTCTGTTTTTATTGTTGGATGGCTGTAGAACAGTAAAATAAAACACAGATTATTAAACCAAGTACACACCATGGGATTTTAATTTTGAAAATCATCTGTGTACATATTTTTATAACAGTGTTCACCTGCTGTTTTTATCATACATTCCAAAAGGGTATGATTGGACTCTTGGATCAGACTTCATTAATAACTCTTTAGAAGGACTAGGTAATATGTGTAAATGTGTTACTAACTCTGGAGAATTTCGCAAGACTAAAAATCCATATGTGTGTGTGTGTGTGTGTGTGTGTGTGTGTGTGTTCGGCCACAACGCATAGCTTGGGTTTTCTCAGTTCCCCAACCAGGGATTGAGCCCAGGGCTACAGTAGTAAACACCTGGAATCCACTAGGCCACCAAGCAACTCCTCTAAAAATTATATTTAAATATTGTTATATAGCTTTGAGAATTTTAAGATAGGGTAAGAATTACAGCAATGATCAACCTGCTCTTATCATATTCAGTGCCAGAATGAAATTTCAGTGGGAACCATTCTTTAATTCCCTCTACTCTCAGAGCATGTATCAAAGTGAAGAAACGTTTTTTTTTCTGTCTAACCAGGCACAGTTCCTGTCATAGAGTAGTTGCTCAGCAAATAACTGGCTTTCAGGGAATACAGATGGGGAATGTTAGATGAAATGTCACGTACACATGAGCACTTATAATGTAGTTAGTACATTTTTAGAGAGGTTGAGGGGTCTAAAATATTCCATTTGGGACTTCCCTGGTGATCCAGTGGCCAAGACTCCATGCTCCCAATACAGGAGGCCCAGGATTGTTCCCTGGTCAGGGAACTGATCCCACAGGCCACAGCTGAGACCTGGCGCAGCCAAATAAATCAATAATTTTTAAACAGAAAAAATATGAAACTATTGAATAAATGTATTAATAAACAATCTTAGTAACTTGAGGGGATATTAAAAAAAGAGAAGGGATGAGAGTGACAAATCTCACAGGAGACAGCTGACCTTGTGGATGAACCACATCACCTTCCGTCCGACACAAATGTTTCTGCAGCAGAAGCTGCATCACAGTGTTTGCAAAGATTAGTGAGACAGGGCAGTAAGCTATGTAGCCTCGCTTAGAAGCAAAGCAACATACTTTTAACACCTGTGCTTCAAAAATCCTGAACATATCAGAAGTTTACATAAAAGCTAAATTAATCCCCACCCACAGTTTGGAAGCAGAACTTCCATGGAGGAATAGATTCTCAGTTTTAACAGAAAAATTATTGGAAAAAAACGTTGCTTTTCATTTTACAGTAATATAATTTCATAGGCTCAGGTCTCTACTTCATGGCATTTCAGAATGTCAAAGCTAAAAAAAAAGCTATAAAGAGCTTGTCCTTTTTTTGCCTTCCTACTCAAAATAAAGTTGCTGTGTCTCAAGTTCAAGTGAAAGTTAGTTACCGTGTAAAGGACACATAAGCATTACCTTTGTGTTTTCTACATTTAATGTAATTTTTGTCACTGGTGAATATATTTGTTCTAAAATAACTAATTTTAGCATTCCTGCTAAATGACATTTGTGGGTACTAATCCCATTATCACAATCAGGACAGTTTTCTTCTACCTTTTTTATTGTATGTTTAAAAGTATTGACTCATTAGATAATATCATATTTATTGTTTTTAGATATTAAAGATATTAACATAAATGTATGCTCCCAGTACAGATTATTTCGTTTACATCTGTTTTCAGCAACTTTAATTAGAGAAACATACCAGGTATATTGGAAATATTTAGCACTTTTATTATTACTATTGCTTTTATTCCTATAAATATTAGTAGCATTGTCATCAAACCAATTCTTTTCTAGTGCAAGCTACCCACAGTAGAAGAATGTATGCAGTTAGCTGAGACAGCCCATGCCGATGGCAAAATATTTGAAACTATAAAGTATTACTTGCTAAGTGAAGAACCTGAAAAAGCCCTTCCTATTGGCATTGACTTCATCAAAGGTATGTATTTACTTAGTAGTATAATTTAAAATCTACTCTTTTATTTGGTATTTTCATTTGTGTTGATTTTTTTTAAAAAAAGGCTTAAAAATCAAGTACTAGCCATCCTGAATTTAAAAAAGAGAGATTGCTGATGGTTTGGTATCAGGACCTGACTGGGATCTAGAAAATAAAGAGGTAGATAGCATTGACCAGAAAAGAATCAATCACACAAGTTAAAATTTGAATGAACAAGTTTTAATCCTTTTATTTAGAGACTCTGGTTTTATTTTGCCAGAACACATCAGTAGTTCCGATTGGACTTTGGACACCATTTACCCCGTTCTTGACTTGTTGAGTTATATTCGTACTGAAAAACTGGTCTTGCATACGTGTACTGAGTGAGTACTTTTTCCCCAAAATACATAACCAAACTTATGCAATGTTTCAAAATGGCTGTGTTGTTTTTGGTGTTCAGATGAAGAAATAAGGTCTCTTGGACAGATAGGTGCACATGTAGAAAAATTACATTTTGTTTTATCCTTAAGTAAAAATAGAGAGGTCACTTTGAAACCTAAGATAAATCTTACTGGCCCCATTTCCTAATACCGTGTGTGTGTGTGTATGTGTACACAAAGACACACACTGTGTGTGTGTGTGTCTGTACACAAAGACAGACACACCTGGTTCAAACAGGGCTACTTCAGAGCTTTGGGGTCATTTTGGACCACATGTCCCCAGTGGTCTGTGTAGTGGTCATAGCTCTTAAAAATCCATGTACACAAAGTATACTAGGTTGGGCAAAGAAGTGAAAGTGCTAGAAAGTAAAAAAATAGTCACTGTCCTTGAATTCAGGTATCATTTAAAGACATTGTTACCCATGTGGCTAAAGTCCCGAGAACCGTGTATATTTCTTAGCAAGGCTTTAGGCTGTTTTTGTTGCAGTGTCACATAGGAAAACTGATGCAGCCACCTGTGGCACTTTGGCAGGAGTCGCAGGGACCGACAGGGGAGAGAGGAAAACAAGAAGGCAAGAGTTCAATATTATTTAAAGACTTTATTTTAAAATACAATTTGTATTATTCAGTACATGTCTGAATAGGAGTTAACTGATGAATAAAACGTCTTTACATTTAGAAAATTTTCTAAGCATATTTTGCTATAAATGTTACTCATCAAAATAAGACACAAGTTCAATAACTATATAAGAGCAAAGTTCTGTACCTCAGATTATAGAATTTTAAAAAATAAATATATTCTCTTCTAGAGCTCGAAATGAGTTACTGATATTATGTGGGTACGTTGGCGCGTTACTGGCTATCAGAAGGCAGTATCAAAGCATCGTTCCAGCACTGTATGAGTACACGAGGTAAAAGCAGTTTCTCTCTGATTAAGATATTAGAGAAGTAAGTGCCTTTCACTGAGACGATTAGCATCTTAAGTGCATTGTAGAGGCAACAAATAAATTTTGCACATGTCCATTTATTTACTAAGCACATGCTTCATAATAAAGCAGCAGTAAGTGATACAAGTTAACAGTGAGTGAAAGTATTAGACTCAGTTATGTCCAGCTCTTTGCAACCCCATGGATTGTAGCCCGTCAGGCTCCTCTGTGCATGGGATTCTCCAGGCAAGAACACTGGAGTGGGTTGCCATTCCCTTCTCCAGGGGACCTTCCTGACCCAGGGATCAAACCTGGCTCCTCCTGCATTGCAGGCAGATTATTTACCATCTGGGCAGATTCCATCAAGGATCTGGATTCTTCCCTTCTTTCAACTCTGACATCCTTGGCTTCCTTCCTCCTGCCTGAGTGACCCAGAGTTACCAGCTAGCTTCTTGCCCTCTGTGTATCGTGCCTGCATTAGAAGTGGGAAGGGGAGGTGAGGGTGACCAGATGGAGACCACAGCAGGCAGGAGCTTCTGATTCTGGAAGGAAGTCTTCCTTCATGCTGTGTGCCTGCAGACCACTGGCCAGGACTGTGTAATATACTTTTAAAAGATGAGAAACTGTGTATTTCAAGCTTGCCCATCTCCACAGTAGAAAAATGCAAAGTAAAGAGGTTGGTCAGTGGCAGATATTCCCTATTTCATATTTATATTGAGATATGACCTACCTGCCAAACTCCTGTGTTTTCAGGACAGCTTGCTGAACTCAACCCTCGTGCATAAAACTTGTTGTACTCAAAAATAAAACTCAGTACCTTGTCCCCAAAAATACCATCTCTAGAGTAGGCGACTCCTAGAGATGCTGAGAGTCTGTGGTGAAGCAGTTATTCTGAGTTTTCTTCCTGTGGGCACGGGGTTCTGAGAGAAATGGAGCTCTCTCCTTCCCGACTTACCCCTCTTGTCGAGGTGGAGGGCTGTGTTACTGTGGGCCTGTGCCTGGAGCTGTTGGAAGAATCTCTGATGTCAGAGCACTCGAGGAAAAATCTATGCCAGCAGCATAACCATAAATGGAAAGCAACTTTCAACAATATTAAGATATAAGGGAATTTCTGAGTGTTACTCAGCATTGCTCATCCTGTCAGCCAGCATTTAATGAATATGTTTGACTTACCAGAGTTACACACACAGACCCACACACGCGCGCACACATGTATTTACATATACACATATATCTAAAATTGCAATTGCTTAAAATTCATTTGCATTTTTGCTGTCTTCATCATGGATGTCAGGTGTTAATTTCTTTCTGGCGTGTTTCAGTCAGCTGTTAAAACGGCGGAAAGTGTCAGTGCCTTTAAAAATTGAACACCTTTCTGAGGAACTGGACGCATGGAGAGCTTGCACACAGATTGTCAACCCGTGAGTGAATATAAAATCTGATATAAAAATTGAATACAGAATGTATTGCTTAATATTGTAGACAGACTTGTAAATTGTCTCATTATTTATTTTGGCAGGAGAATGAATCTTGGGTTGTTTAGCACACACTCAGTAATAATTTATAACACTCTTCTGCCTTTTTCAAGTCCTTCCTTTTACTGTAAATTAAGTCTAAAGTTAATTTGCCATCACTTACAAAGGACTGAATTATCATTGGGGACTGTTTTTAATCTGAACCTTGACAATCCTGTGATTCTACAAAAATAAAAATGGAATATCTGTTGGAAATACAGATCATCAGAAGACTCTCCATATACGCCCCCTTCTGATTCACAAAGACTGGTTTATGCAACTTTACTGAAGAGACTAAAGGAAGAACCACTTAGAGGAATTGTTGGACCAGATTACGTGACTGGGTCGAATCTTCCCAGTCATTCCGATATTCACATCTCTTGTCTTACGGGATTGAAAATCCAGGTACAGCCTAATGTCAAGTATAAATTATGCATGCCCATCATTTTTTTTTTCATTACTTCTTGAAATGAGAACTTAAAATAATCTGAATAAAAGTATAAAGAAACCTGAGGCCCAGTGAGAAAATATTGCCCTTAATAAGCTTTTGTATTTGATATAAGTAGTTTCTCTCTCCTTAAAATAAATCCAGAGACATAGTCATTGTACTTTTTATCATAAAAGCAATTCATATAACAGATACACTTAGTAATAAATGGCGTGTATACTTAGTAACATATGTTTTAAAATACACAGATATCATTTCCTTAGGGAAATTAAATAAGGGAGACAAAGCACCAGTCAACAGAGTTACAAATTATTCTCTCAGTAGATTAAATGTAACTATAGTCTCCATTGGTATTTTATAAACACAGAGCAATTAAAAACTGATAGATGTATAATAAATCTACATATTATGCATATTCTTACATTGACTTAGTGAACTTCTCAGTGATTAAAAATTACAGGGCTCTATCATGAGGGATGGCTAATTCCCAAGGAATGGCCCCTCGTGCGCAAAGTAACGATGCTGAACAATGCCAGGCCTGCCCGTGTGGCCCAAGGGTGCCATTATCGCCAGAAAATAGAGAAGCTTTCATCATTTCAGAGCCAGGAGCAGTTGTAGGTGTCCCCAAGAAGTAAACAAAGCTGAATCCCCATGAAGTGCTACTGGAGACCAGATGGGACCAAAAGAATGCCATCCCCCAGGCATCATCATGTGTCACTAAGGGGATTCTTGTATCTCTAATGTAACATAGCTAATTACATCTCTGACACCGATGTGCCACATCAGTGGAGAAAGGTATTGGGGGGGGGATAACTAATCAGATGTCTTGCTACCAATGAAAAATCTTAACTGCAGCTTGACTTGACCCTGAAAGCTAAGTCTTCAGAACACACCAGTATATTCCAAACCACAGACAGGAAACCAAATAGGATATGTGCTTACTATCCACTTATGTTCAGAGATTAAGAACCAAAGCAGTAAATTCACATTTATAATTAATAGCAAAACCCATCTTGCAGCTTTTAGACTGTATCCTCAGTGCCACTAACTGCCCTGCATGTACCACGTCCAGTGCTTGACAGACTTCCTGTTACTTCCCCCTCTTCAGGGCTTTTTCTCCTTCTGAGACAATCAGTCTACATCACAGGCTGTCTAACTTCTCTGCACCCAAACCCACCTTAAGCAAGGATCTACTAATTATCTGACATACACTCAGGCACAAATGACTAATTCAGGGGGAGTTCTACTCACCTGGGATACTTCTGTTCCTGCAGAAAATTAATGTGTCCTGGTTAAAACTGAAATTTCAAGTACCTGTGAATAGGAAGCTATCTATCTACTGCATATAAATGGATTTTTGAATATCTGAAAATAATTTGCTAACAACACGCTCTCATCACTTGAAGTGTTAGTGGCTCAATCATGTCCGACTCTTTGCAACCCCATGGACTGTACCCTGCCAGGCTCATCGGTCCATGGAATTCATCAGGCAAAGAACACTGGCATGGGTTGCCATTCCCCGTTTCCAGGAGATCTTCCCAACCAAGGTGTCGAACTGAGGTCTCCCTCATTGCAGGCAGATTCTTTACCATCTGAGCTGCCAGGGAAGCCCCTAATCATTTGAAATTGGGGTCCAAAGCCTGATAACTTTAGAACATCATGAAGGAATTAAGTTTTTATCCCATTTTTGTGTTTCTTTCATCATGCTTTTTCTTCTAGGAGCCGGGAGATAGATTAAAGGCTTTTTGGGATTTAGTTCTTCAGAACTACCCTTGATACACAAAACAGCTGATATAACTAAATTATAGATATGCTTATAAATCACAAAACTGACATGACTCTATATTATATATAGATGTATATAGCAGTGTATTTTTCATCTTCTGTAGAGCAAGTTGAGTTTCTGGTTTAAATAATTTAACCAGCTGTATTGATGTAGGCTGTATGATGAAAAGGGTGAAGTCTATTATTAGGCATGTATGCCTTTATACATGTTAACTTTGTAGTGATTAATAGATTAACAATATTGTCATTGACAGCACTATTGTAATTAAAAAATTCAGATGATAAAGCCTATTTTAATTAAAAAATTCAGATGATAAAGCCAAATTCCATTTTGAAAGACATCAGGGCATTTAAAAACGTTTCTCTATTTGGTGGCAATTCAAAAAATCTAGTGTTTCTCTTATTTTTAAATTTCCTATCAGCATTGTCTAAATACCACCAGTGGTTTTTTGATGACAGTGATTCTATGTATGGAAGTTTAAAATTCATTTAAACTTTAACTTTAAACTTTAATTTTTAAATTTAAAATTTTTAAATTTAAACTTTAAACTTTTTAATTTTTAATTTAATTAAATTTAAAATTTAAAGTTGCAAATTAATAATCTCATCCTCTCTTCTTGTGACTCCCACTGTGCAGGGTCCTGTATTTTTCCTTGAAGATGGGAAATCCACCATCTCCTTGAATGATGCTCTCATGTGGGCAAAGGTGAACCCATTCTCACCTCTGGGGACTGGAATACGACTCAACCCATTTTGATGGAAGGTTTTTCTTCATGCTTAATTGTTTTTCTTAAGACCTTTCATGAGTTAGTATTACCTTAACCTCTGTTGTCCAAAAGCCAAAGGTCTGGAGGAGGAGAAGGGGGTGGAGGGCTCACAGTTGATTTTAATCATTGACTTCAACAAATAAAATATTTATATAATTTCAAGGAAAAATAGGTGTCTGTCTCCTTTATAAAATATAGTAGCCATATTTGGGAGGAAGGTAATACTCAAATTATAAAGGACTGACAAATATAAAAGAGCATAGAAACTTTTCCCAAAGCATAAAAGGTACCAACTATTCTAGTGTTAAAGCATTGAAAGGTATAAAATAGTGCAACACTTATAATAGTGCTTGACGTGCAGTAGAGGTGAGGTGAAGTCGCTCAGTCGTGTCTGACTCGTTGCGACCCCGTGGACTGTAACCTACTAGGCTTCTCCGTCCATGGGATTCTACAGGCAAGAATACTGGAGTGGATTGCCATTTCCTTCTCCATACGTAATGAATATTTGAATGACCAAATATCTCCAAGTCTTGAAATGTAAGGTACATACAGCTGATCTTCAAGTTAACAAGCACCGATATTGTCCTCTACAAAATGCATGGTAAACCGCTAGTTTTAGTTCATATTTAATCAAGTTTTCAGTTATTAATTTAATATACATCAATAAACGGATATGCAGTCAAAATACTTTTGAGTTTTATTTAAAAAAAAAAAATTCCCATGTTTTGTACCTGAAACTTAAATGTCCAGTTATAAAAGGAATGAGTTATTAAAGCATGAAAAAAATTGAGGGGTATAAAACAAATGAAGTGAAATATATGTGAAAATTTGTTTTAAAAGATATAAACACTACTTTTGATAATATTCACAATCTCTAATCATTTTAGATTAACTCTATAATTATAATAAACATGATTTACTAGAAGTTAAACCATGAATGCTCTTGCAGGAGATTGAACACAGAATCAAGAGAAGAAACTTACTGTTTACCCAAATCTAATTCTTTTTTCTGCATGTTTCTCCAGCTGAGTTTCAGAAGACTTGTTTCTAAAAGTCTTTCCTAAGGGACTATATTTTATGGTTTATAAGATTGTTCTCAGCATTTTCTAAACTCATTCCCAAGAAGTCATCTATTTTATCAGGACTCTCTTTCAATTTCTTTTACTAAATATTATCTGTTCAGAAAGATAAAGTTAACCAAGGAAGTCTCTGGATGTCGAAATTCTTATGCAACTGTCTAAGCCTTCAAAAATGCAGAAAAACAAATAGTTTTATTGGAAACTGACAAACATGAGATTCAGCCTTAGTAATACTCATCTTGGAAGTCAAATGACACTACTAATGAGATAGCATAAAAACATGAATAATTCCACTTAATGAAAATTTTCCAAATAATTTAAGATTACCAAGAATATAGGAAGTATAATCAGAATATCCAGCTGCTTTTGTTTCCCTTTGATAAAAATATGGGGCTTGGCAGCAAGCAGGAAGGACTTTTCAATCAAACTAAATGGTTTGCTAAACACCAGAATGAAGTTTCAAGTGAAGCATGATTTTCCTTCTAGGATCAACAGGAAAGATACATATTAAAAAAAAAAAAAAAAGCGTATGTAAAGCTGTTTCTAGAAGTGGGCGATTTTCAATGGACCAATGTGTAATAGTAATATTCAGAAAAAAATTGTATTGATGAGCATGACATGTAAATAAATGATATCAGGCAAACTAGTAGTGTAACTCTTTGCTAGTGAGGAAAATGTTACAAAGTAGATTCACATTACCTACAAAAGTTATGAGAAAGAATTCTTACTCGTCAGGGTGAATTATGTTTAACTGTACCTTTAAACTTATTTTTGCTCATTCTGGACTAAAAAGGGGCTTCCCAGGTGGCTTCTTGGTCAAGAATCTTCCTGCCAATGCAGGAGCGCAGGAGATGGGAGTTTAATCGCTGGATCGGGAAGATTCCCTGGAGGGGGAAATGGCAACCCACTCCAGTATCCTTGCCTGGAGAATCCCGTGGACAGAGAAGCCTGGCAGGCTACAGTCCCATGGGGTTGCAAAGAGTCAGACACGACTGAGGGACTAAGCATAAACATGGATACTAATAAACCGATTTTGTGTTTTCAACAGTACCAGGCAGGCACAGGTGTTGAATAAATGATTGTTGAATTTTTGAAGAAAATATGTTCTTCAGCCCAACTATGGATAAGACACACTTTAATTTACTTATTGAAATATATCCAAGTGTAGATGATTGTATCCTATTAGGGTGGCAAGAGGTGGTAAAATCACTTCTTCAAAGTCATTAGATAGGTGCTTCTTCAGGTTCCTTTTCCACATTTATGGTAGGCTTCATAGAGTCAAAAGAATGTGTTCTGGTTTGCTTCAACTCAATTTCTTTAGGTAGACTGACACTATTACCTGTATTTGGTGGGATATTTAAATAAAATTGAGATCCACTGTGGTTATTAAGTATGTACATAACCATCAATGTTTCTAATGTACCAACCATACACAGAATAATTAGCAAGAGGCTGGGCACAAGTTAGTCTAAAATCTCAAACAGAACATTTACAGCATGCATTATAGTAGTTAGAAATACAAAACCGGAATACCAGCGCCTCCAGAAGTCATCTGCAGAGCCTAAAAATACCCAGGGCTTATTGGGTGCATCTGATACTGAATATGACTCTACTATTTTTAAATGTTGCTTCAGAAAGCAGGTGAGGCAACAGTGATTTTAATAGTGATTTTAATAGTGCTTAGATTTGCAAACACAGAATTCAAAATTAGGTTTCTAGAATTCTGTGCTAAGGCAGCCAAGCTGGCCACTCTGACTCTTCAGCTGACTTGGTTCGAACAGGATGGGCCAGAGATAACTGAGAGACCTGCATTTCCTTGGCCCATTGTTGTGGTTGATGCTAGATTTAGGTAAACAAAGGAACTTCGGTGTTAAAAAAAAAAAAAAAAAAAACCTTTCTTATAATTAATTTTTACCACCCCATCAATATATTAAGAGAAACTTTTCAGATGAACAGCCTGTGATTTCAGTACCATTCAGTGCCAAGTGCCATCTTAGGTGGTAAAAATAGGGTTAAATTCCTTCAGCGAGGGTTGTTGACTCTCCTCCTGTTAACTTCCAAGTTCTGTTAGCTTATCCAAACTAATTACTCTGCTCTTACCAGAAATGACTGAAACGGCATCCATCTCACAAATGTGGGGAGAAATGACATAAAGCCCAGGAGAAGGGGCTCTCATCCATATAATTACCAAAGTCAAACCCACACCATTTATTAATTCCTGCTGTGCCTCAGTTGAGAGAGGCCCAGGATCTACAACAGGCTGAGAGGAGAAAGAGAAAAGCTCGTGTCTTCCCGTCCGGCTCTGCCCGGCCCTGTGAGGGCGCCCGTCGGCCATTTTGAAAAGCAGGAGACAAAACCACGGAAACGGAAGGGAATCGGGCCTCGTGAGCGCGCAAGATGGGGGACGAGTTATTTATAGGAGTTCGTCCATTATTAAACACCGAACAGCAAGAGGCCATGCTACCAGGAGTCCTGATCTGAAATAAAGATAGCATACAGTTTTTCGATAAACTCACCTGTGACTCTTGAAAGTTTCCTGAAAAGACAACAGAAATGAAGAATATTCTTTAGCAACTCAGATATCAGTAAGCAACTGTCTTTTTTTTAAGCATGGCACCTGACATCTGTTTGTTATACAGGCAGAAAGCCTTGCTTTGGCTCACTCCCACCTTTGCTTTCTCATCCCCAGTCAGGCCCTTTGAGTCCTATTACAGGGACGGAGGCAGGCAGGTGAAGAGAGGGCCCACTGCCGTCTCCTCCCTGCCCACCACACCCTTCCCCACCCCAGCCTGCGGGGTTCCAGATCCACCCTGCTGGAACGTTTACTCCAAACATCCTGATGGAAGGAGCCTGAGGCAGGCTGAAGGGTCTCAGAGTCTAAAGTTCTCAGAGTCTAAAGGTGAAACTGTGAACTGCTCTTTTTTTCCTCATAGAAGCTTTGGAATTGACTTCTGTTAGATTCCGTGGTGATGTATTTTGAGGCACTGGCTGGCCTAAAGTCTCAATGTTAAAAAGTGTGCTCTGGGGAACAGTTGTTCTACCAAGCCATATGTGTTTGTTGCTCTGCTGCTGCTGCTGCTGCTAAGTCGCTTCAGTCATGTCTGACTCTGTGCGACCCCATGGATGGCAGCCCACCAGGCTCCCCTGTCCCTGGGATTCTCCAGACAAGAGTACTGGAGTGGATTGCCATTTCCTTCTCCAATGCATGAAAGTGAAAAGTGAAAGTGAAGTCGCTCAGTCGTGCCCAACTCTTCGTGACCCCCTGGAATGCAGCCGACCAGGCTCCTCTGTCCATGAGATTTTCCAGGCAAGGATACTGGAGTGGGCTGCCATTTCGTTCTCCAGGGCATCTTTCCCACCCAGGGATCAAACCCGGGTCTCCTGCACTGCAGGCAGATTCTTTACCGACCAAGCTATCAAGCCATAGGAAAACAAAACTAAGTAATAGTGATGTGTGGTTAAATTGCTGTTGTTAAGTTGCTAAGTCATGTCCGACTCCTTTGTGACCCCACAGACTGTAGTCTACCAGGCTCCTCTGTCCATGGGATTCTCCCGACAAGAATGCTGGAGTGGGTTGCCATTTCCTTCAGGGGATCTTCCGGACTCAGGGATGATCGAACCCACGTCTCCTACATTGCAGGCAGATTCTTTACTGCTGAGCCACCAGGGAAGCCCCATTTGAACATATAGAGTTTGAAAAACACTTCATTCTATACCTTTCCCTTTTAATATTCATAATGCATATTAGCATATGAAAGGTTCTGAGAAGTCATTAAAAAAAAAAAAGAATCTGTTGACATTGCTTTCCCAGAGCTTATATAAGCAAAGAACTTCTACCCCATCTTGCCCAAGAAATCCCTCTTCACACTTTAGGCAGCCTGCTCTGTAGAGAGTCCACAGGATAGTTTTCATCAAGGACATGACAGTAAATATTACATTTCAAGCTTTGAGCAGAGTTTTCAGATTAAAAATGGGACACTCTGTTAAATTTGAATTTCTGATACATAGTGAATATTTTTTTTAGCAAATGTCCTCAACATGTCTTAAAAAGTATTGGTTGTATTGCCCTCATCTTTTTATTTGCTAAGTCTGGGATCCTGCGTTGTAGGCCAGTCTCTGTGGCCAGTACCAGGCCTGCTGCTCTAGATGAGAAGCAGCCACACACATGGCACAAAGGCACAGGCATGGCTGTGTCCCAGTACAGCTTTACTTATCAACATGGAAGCTGGAATTCCATCGCAGTTTCTTGTGTCAGGAGATAACGTTTTTCTTTTGATATGTTTCCAACCATTTGAAGATGTAAAAGCCATGATTCATTTGCAAGCTATACAAAATTGTCAGGCAGAGACTGACTTTAGCCCGTGGTTTGGCTACAGCTTGCTGTGGTATACAGTGCTTTCTTAATTCACAGGACTTAAAACTTGTGGCTTATGCAGGTCAGGAAGCAACAGTTAGAACTGCACATGGAACAACAGACTGGTTCCAAATAGGAAAAGGAGTACGTCAAGGCTGTATATTGTCTCCCTGCTTATTTAACTTATATGCAGAGTACATCATGAGAAACGCTGGAATGGAAGAAACACAAGCTGGAATCAAGATTGCCGGGAGAAATATCAATAACCTCAGATATGCTGATGACAGCACCCTTATGGCAGAAAGTGAGGAGGAGCTAAAAAGCCTCTTGATGAAAGTGAAGGAGGAGAGCGAAAAAGTTGGCTTAAAGTTCAACGTTCAGAAAACGAAGATCATGGCATCCGGTCCCATCACTTCATGGGAAATAGATGGGGAAACAGTGGAAACAGTGTCAGACTTTATTTTTTGGGGCTCCAAAATCACTGCAGATGGTGACTGCAGCCATGAAATTAAAAGACGCTTACTCCTTGGAAGAAAAGTTATGACCAACCTGGATAGTATATTCAAAAGCAGAGACATTACTTTGCCGACTAAGGTCCGCCTAGTCAAGGCTATGGTTTTTCCTGTGGTCATGTATGGATGTGAAAGTTGGACTGTGAAGAAAGCTGAGCGCTGAAGAATTGATGCTTTTGAACTGTGGTGTTGGAGAAGACTCTTGAGAGTCCCTTGGACTGCAAGGAGATCCAACCAGTCCATTCTGAAGATCAGCCCTGGAATTTCTTTGGAAGGAATGATGCTAAAGCTGAAACTCCAATACTTTGGCCACCTCATGCAAAGAGTTGACTCATTGGAAAAGACTCTGATGCTGGGAGGGATTGGGGGCAGGAGGAGAAGGGGACGACCGAGGATGAGATGGCTGGATGGCATCACGGACTCGATGGAGGTGAGTCTGAGTGAACTCCGGGAGATGGTGATGGACAGGGAGGCCTGGCGTGCTGCGATTCATGGGGTCGCAAAGAGTCGGGCACGACTGAGCGACTGAACTGAACTGAACTGAAACTTGTGGCTTTTTGTAAAACAAGTGATTGGAAAGTCCAGGTGTGCAGGTTGTCTGCGTCTGGCTTAGGACTGTTTCATCATCCAGCTGCTAGAGAACTAAGTTTTGAGCTCTGCCCATGTACTTCCCCTGTTTCAGACTCACTTTTTTAAGCAGAAATCAGTATTGGGATGGCTCATATAGAAGAAAGTGGGAGCACCCTGGCTTGGGGGTTCCCCTCGTTTGGACTGGTTCTTAGCCCTTGATGTACTCATGCTCGCAGCACCTACAGAAAAACACAGCACATCAACCTGCGCAGTTCTAGACTGAATGCCTAGACCAACATTTTTACTATTTTTAAAAATTTAAATGAACAAAATAAAAGAAAAACATCAATTTTAACAAGTAAAAAAAAAAAAAGCTTCTAAAAAACTTACAACACCCAGGAGCGGCTCTTTCCTTTGAAATGACTGAATTGCTTTTGTTCCCAGAGGCTTTGGCAGGACGGTGATCGAGAGTAGATTCTCCCACTGTTGGCTTGACTGCAAACCATTCTATAAAATAAAAACACAACTTTTTTTCTTAAAAATTCATTATGACTATTGTCAAAATATGACACTACAATTTTCATTTAAGCAGATTATTTAGACATCAGGGATTCCCTGGTGGCTCAAACAGTAGAGTTTGCCTGCAATATGGGAGACCGGGATTCGATCCCTGCGTTGGGAAAATCCCCTGGAGAAGGAAATGGCCATTCACCCCAGTACTCTTGCATGGAAAATCCCATGGATGGAGGAGCCTGGCAGGCTACAGTCCACGGGGTCACAGAGAGTCAGACACAACTGAGTGACTTCACTTTCACTTTTGTATCATATTCCTGAGAGTGGTGTGAACACATAGGGTAACAGCCCTCTCCAGCATGGTTCACATCTCTGATGCATGGAAGAGTTGCTTCAAAAAAGTTACTTTAAAGACAATATCCCTGTGTTCCTATTAGTCTTTTGATAAGCTTTTATTCAGTAATAATATACATACAGAAAAATGAACAAATCGTACTGTTACAGTTTGATGAATTTTCGGAGTGAGTACATACCTGGGTTGCCATCACCTTAATCCAGAAACGGTATAGTACCAGCACCCCCGAACCCCCTCATTATCTCTCTGTTGTTTAATCACTAAGTCATGTCTGACCCTTTGTGACCCCATGGACTGTAACCTGCCAGGCTCCTCTGTCCATGGGATTTCTTAGGCAAGAATACTGGAGTGGGTGGCCATTTACTTCTCCAGGGCATCTTCCAGACCCAATGTGCTTCCTGACCCAGGGATTGAACCCTTGTTAGCAGGCAGATTCTTTACCACTGAGCCACCAGGGAAGCTCCAGAACTCTAAAAAATCTTGACATCTATCATCATAGGTTAGCATTACATGTTTTTATGTTTCATATAAATAAAATCATACAGTAGCTTTCATTTTGCAATTATTTTTATACTATAAAAATGGTGACAAAATTATTTTCCATGTTTCTGTTTCTTACTAATTCTATCAACTGCAGCAGTTGGGCATCAGTTTCACTGTGCTTCCAAAGACCACTTACTCTTCTTAGCTCACCCTCACGGAGGCTAGAAGATGTGTGTGAGGTCATTTCTACTCATCAGCTGTGCCCTGTGTGCACTAAATACCACTCTGGACAGTAATATTGCACAGAACTGTTCCAATCACTTTGGCTGCTTATCACTTTGGCTGCTTAAAATCAGCAGTCTCAGAAATCAACACTGATGATAAAAGAATTCCGTTCAATAATCTGAAGGGTTGAGGTGTCCATGGCTAAAGAGAAATTGTGTTCCAAAGCAAACAGGGATGCAGGTCAGTTTTGCACTAAAATGGACTTTTAAATCGAAGATTAATTGGAATGGATGTGTTTCGTTCCAGAAATTCCTACCAGAACCAATAAGTAGAAGTAACAGTAAGACAGATTAAATGTAAGCAAATATTAGGGACAAAAAATGATGCTTAATTTTGTGGTGTTAAAAAAAAATAACTTGACAAAACTAAAATGCTGAACAACAAAAGAACTTAAGTGGGGGGACTTCCCTGGCAGTCCAGTGGTTAAGAATCTGCCCTTCTATTATAGGGAGCACGGATTCAATCCCTGGTGGAGGAATTAAGATCCTGCATGTCTGTGCGGTGTGGCCAAAAATAAATAAATAAAAATAAAAGGGAGAAATAGCATCAACTTTTAAAAAAAGAGAACTTAAGTGGGACAGGGGGCTGGCAGGGAGTGGGTAGTGTTCTAAGGTCCCTACAGTTTGAGGAAGAGAATAAATATATTACATTTAGACTAAGATAAACATGCATGTTAAAATTTCTATGGTAGCACTAGAAAGAGTAGAAATTTGTAATTTTCCAAATTAGTAGCAGGGTCTTTGGAAAATAGTTCAGTCCTAAAGAAGAAAAAAATAGGTAAGACAAAAAACAAGAAATAGAACACATTAAAAGCACAAAACAATATGATATGAATGCATATATGACTGAATTAATAAGAGTCGCAGCAGATGAAATTACAACAGTCCATGAAGCAGGTACAGTGGCAGGCTTTTCTTTCACTTGTGCTCAAGTAGAGCCTCGTTAAGCCTGGAAGAACCCAGTTGACTATTTCCAAGGAAAACTTACTTGGATTCAGTTTTCTGCTCAATTTCCTTTGCAACATTTGTAAAAGGAAGAGGAACTCTACTTTAAGTTCATTGTTAAGTTTGTTGGGATTGCCTATTAGCTCTGATAGCCTAATGTTATCTTTAATAGACTTTGAAGCTGTCGACCTAGGGACCAGGGGCAACTGCATCTGGTAACTGTAGTCTGTGAAATTCACGAGGTCATTCTGGATACTTTTAATTCTGGAAAAAAAATAAAATATTGTTGACAAATGCCATTTTAGTAATAAGACTTATATTACCAAAAGTTTCATACTAAATTATATTACTAGAAAATTCCTGATAACTCACTCTCGATGTGTTAACAAGGTGTACACCTCCTGTATCAGTATTTCAGGTACTCCAGCTTTACAGTGAATTGTTCCATGGATTAGTTCTTTAGGTAAGTTAAGCTTTTTTCTTGCCAGGAACTTTAATAGTAGAAAGAGAATACTTTCATCATAAGAAGTTCTATAAATGTCTCCAATTACTGTGAATTCACTCTAGTCTCCCTGTAATCCTCAACTAATAGTTTGAGGTTTAATGTGATAATTATTAAAAGATATTATTACTCAGCAAGACAATCAACTATTATATCCCACTCCAATTTGAAATGAGTATGCCAAGTTTCATAGGTGACTCATGACATAAACCTTAGTAACCTTTTCAATACAAGGAAACAAGCTGCCAACCCAGCACATGGCCACACACGCATATACAGAGAAATCCAAGATCTCAGGAATACAGTTCTTCAAACAAACTTCTCAACAGTTAAAAGTGTCAGTGATTACTAATTTACCTTTTCCAACTGTGCCCAGTTATCCAGCTTGACTTTTAAAGAAGTTCCATTTTTAAAGGATGACAATTTAAGGTCCCAGGGGTAATATGTAGTGAATATTTCTGCTATCAGGAAGCCATTTGAAAAATCCCTGTTCCATAGTGATAAGGAAATGAAATTAAGTGCAGTTACTTATACAATTTGTATTTATAGTTAATTAACACCACTTAAATATTCTATACTGACAGCATTTAACTTATGGCGCTTTCTTGGATCACTGCTCTAAGGAAGCCTGCTATGGAATAGCATTTGGGCAAGACTAGACACACCAAAGCTCGTGGAATTCCTTTTATGAAGCCAAAACCATTATTTTGTATTGAATATGCATTTTTAACAAGATCCCCATGTGATACCTGTATCCACTGAAAAGTTCAGGCATCTTTCTTAAGAAAACTGAAATTAATAACCAGAGTCATTGCCTACAAAGTCATTATTTTTCTGGAATTTAGTTTGCATTCCCAGAAAAGATATTAACTGCCAGTTATGTTCAGCAAGTGAAATTAAAAGATGCTTGCTTCTTGAAAGAAAAGCTGTGACAAACGTAGACAGAATTCTTTGTTAAAAAGCAGAGACCTCATTGTGACAAAGGTCCATAGAGTTAAAGCCATGTGTTTTCCAGTAGTCATGCACAGCTGTGACAGCTGGACCATAAAGAAGACTCAGCAACAAAAAAACTGATGCTTCGAACTGTGGTGCTGGAGAGGACTCTTGAGAGTCCCTTGGACTGCAAGGAGATCCAACCAGTCCATCCTAAAGGAAATCAACTCTGAATATTCATTGGAAGGACTGATGCTGAAGATGAAGCTCCACTTCTTTGGCCACCTGATGCAAAGAGCCAACTCACTGGAAAAGACCCTGATGCTGGGAAAAATTAAGGGCAAGAGGAGAAGAGGACAACAGAGGATGAGGTAATTGGATAACATAGCCAATCAGTGGACATGAGTTTGAGCAAACTCCAGGAGCTAGAGGAGGACAGGGAAGCCTGGAACGCTGCACCCCACAGGGTGGCAAAGAGTCAGACACGACTTCGGGACTGAACAACAGCAGTGCTCAGCGAGGCTGCACTTAGCAACTTTTTCCAGTCCCTGATAACTCTCAAACTAGATGCAATATCTAATAGAAAGTAAACCGATCCTCACTAATATGAATGTCCAATGTCCCTGAAGAAAGAGCCTGGACTTTTTTTTTTTTTTTGAGTTACCAAGTTATTCTCTATTGGCTTAAGTCTAAGTAATGATTGATTGAAATGCTCCAACCTATTTTTTTAGGTCATCTCCCTAAGAGAGCAAGGAGTGTGTGAATGTGTGTGTGTGAGTGTGTATGTGAGTGTGTGTCTATGTGAGAATGTGTATGTGTATGTGAATGTGTGTGTGTGTGTGTGTGTGTGTGTGGTGAGTGGGCGGGGGCGGGGGCAGTCCCTGGAAAGAGCCCCTGAGCGGATCCTGGGCCTGCTCTGCTGGGCCCTCAGCGCCCGCTAAGCGTCCAGGGCCGGACCTGCTTCAGCACCTGCTGATGTTCCTGGGGAAGAAGGTGAGGTCGAGGCTCTGGAGCCAGCGCAGAACCGACCGAGACAAGCGGGAGCTCTTCGGGGGATGAGGATAGACCAGACACTTCTTAGGCTTCTCTCCATTGGGAGCTGCTTGACATGGCAAACCTGACCGTGACTTAGGGCGGGCTGCCGCCGGCTGTGTCAAAAGCCCTCCTCCAGGGCCGGCGGCAGCCATGGCGCTTTCTGGGTTTCTATGGCAGCACCGGTGGGGGCGGGGCCTGGTGGAGCGGGGCCTCAGCGCGAACGCCCCGCCTCACGGGTCCTCCAGCTGGGGTTCCTGCCTCCCTGGGTTGGTGGACGCGCATCCCTGGTCCCACTAGGCAAGGACTCGGTTCCAGGAACTTAAACTTTGGGCGGAGCTTTCCTCTCCGTTTTACCCTTTAAGAAGTAACCGATTTAGAACACTCTCCCTCCCATCCAGCTTTCCCTTAGAAACTGACAGTTTGAATGTTGTTGTTTCTGTAGTCAAGCATTTTGAGGAGGTTGAGGACGTTTCAGAAGACAAAGACTGTTTTTGTTTGGAAAATGGAAACAATAGAGATTTTGTTGCAAACTGCCAGTGGAAAAAAACCTTCAAAATTAAGATGAATAGATGCTTAATGTCTACAAAATTTAATGTACCTATTTCCTTAATTATTACATTGTGCTCATAAAAATTGCATAATATTTGAAGGTAACTTGTAAATTAGATCATCACACTTCACAAGGATGCCTCAGTGTGCGTGATTCATTCATTCATTGGACAAGAATTTATTGAATCCCTACTAGACCCTGAGCTAGTCACTTGAGATTTATCAGTGAAAGATATAGATGAAAAAAAGGATTGCAGAACAGGCACAATTATAAATTAAATATTTGCACATCAGAGTTATTAACATCCCTTAAAAACTTTTACAGTAAAAGATAAAATCAATGTGGTTCATAGATACACATTATTATGCAAGATAAAATATGGGATAGACTTGAGAGTAAAGCAATATTTTACTGAACATGTTTATTAATATAGGAGACCAATGTGAGTCTGTATATGGTGAAAAAGAAAACCAGAAATGGGGC
>SJYX01002353.1:0-54475 GCA_006410675.1 Oreotragus oreotragus | reverse complement strand
CCAGCACTCTAAAACTTTCCAAGTGTCAATTTTTATTTTAATATTTGATATTTGCTTCTTTTACTGACATAAGACCAATTAAGAGGGATGGCTTATACCATAAAATGACATCTTGCTCAGGAAGAATACTAGTAGACACTGTTTTACTGAAAAACAATTTTAAGATGTGATTATGTTTAATAGGGTTACTCTATAATAAAAAAGCTTAAATGCATATTATTCTGAGGATATTACAAATTTATTAAACTGAGATATTTTGTAAAACAGACTAATTTAAAAGTCTCTAGCCACATTGAAGACATTTTTTTAAACAAACATGCCACAACCTTATTTTGACTTTTGAAAATCTAGAACGTTTCTTTAAAAATGTAGTCTTAATAACTTTGGGGATATATACAATAATAGTTTATTTCCCACAGGTCTCTGGCAGTCAGTCAAGAATTAAGTAAAAAGGAAAATAGGCTCTGGGTTATCAAAATGTTTTATCAAGGTTTGATAAATTTATAGGACTCATCCAAGTATTTTCTTCTACTTTACACAGTATTATAAGTATCTTATTATCTTATAAATTCAAATAGTTTAAACTACAAAGTAGGCACAGAGAGTTTTTTTTAATGTTTAATTTTATTTTTTAAATTGCTTTTTATATTGCACTCAAGTACATTAAGCAGAAGAGAATAAACCCCACAGAGGAAACTTTCTTATGTACAGCATCCCTTTACAGTATCGTCTATGCTGAACCCTTGTTTTGTGCGAGAATTAGAAACACCACAGTGAAGGTCCACAGATGGGGGACATTCCCTAAGGCTTCTGTGCTTGCTAAGTAATACCCTTTTTCTTTTTCTTTGAAAACCCCACATTTTAAGGCAGTTTTTGTCTTCTACCTTCTACAGCCTTGGGCCCCCCTGATCCCTAGCGTGTGGCCCAGGGCCTCATTATCAACTAGATATGAAGTTCATTGTCCTGGTCCAAGTCTCACCAGCTCCCGACAGTCTCTGAATGGAGGAGGCTGGGGTGATACATATAAAAGCACAGAAGAGAGACCCTGAGAGACCACTCATGAGTAGGAAAGGGTCTTCAAATACACTGAGCAGGCGTGTAATGTTCCAGACTTCTCCGGGTGAGAGAGCTGTAGTGATCATTCTAGTCCTGCCAGTTTCTGAAACAGGTTTACCTAAGGCAGTGAAGTGACCACTGGGACCTTTGCAGGAAAGGGGCGATTCGTCTTTTCTTTACTGAATTGATCATTATAATAATAAGTAAACATTTAACATAGTGGGTTTCCTGAATGACGGTCATCTTTATTTCAAAAAATATATGAGCTGCTCTTTTCTAAACCATACTCATATTTTGTATTAATGTCAACAATACAGAAATAATCAATTACAGAGGCCAATCTTAAAAGCATAAACATTAATCAAAGAGTATAGACCTTCAAAAATACATGAATACTTTTAGTAAGGGTTCACATAGATACTTTAAACATATTATAGTCCAAAAACAGTAAAAATGCATGAAACATACTATGCACTAGTACACTTTAACTAAAATTGCTATTTCACTTCTTTGTGGGTATTCTCATATCTCTACCATCGCTTTAGCATGTTTTAATATGAAATATACACTATGCAGATGAAATAGAAATTTCTGATTTTCAGACATTTAGAATTATTTTACTCCCTTATCGATACTGTAAGAAATTCTGCAATAACGTTGGCAGCTGGAGCTGTGGGATAAGGTGTAATCTTGGTCGACCGATGTAGTTTCTGATACAGAGTCTGCAGAGCTGGCATAGAGAGCTTGGGGTGGCTGGAAGAAACGTGAGAGTATTTGTTCATTAAGATCAAAATGGAGTTTTCTGTGTTGTCAGACACATGAAATCAAACCACACAAAAAAGACAGCGCTTTGCAATAAATTAGGGCAGTATGACCACTGTGTGTGTGTGCGTGCTCGGTTCTGTCTGACTCTTTGCCACCCCATGGACCGTAGCTCACCAAGTGCCTCTGTCCATGGAATTTCCCGGCAAGAACACTGGAGTGGGTTGCCATTTCCTCCTCCAGGGGATCTTCACAACCCAGGGACCGAACCCAGCAATGTAAGCGTATACTTTACCACTACACCACCTGGGAAACCCATTAACCTAGGGAAATTCATATAAGCATATGTATTGCTTTTATTTGTAAGACTTTATTATAATTGAGATATAATCCATGCATGTTCTTTAAAATATTTTAATCTTCGGGCTTATGAAATTATTGTTGTTTATAAAGCCTCAAAAGCAAGGCTTTTTGCTTTTTGAAGGAGATATAAATCTCCTGCTTTATGAAGGACATATAAATCAAAAGCCCAAGAAGTGTTATGCACTAAAAGAGGAATAAAAAAAAATTTTTTCCTCAAATTAGGTTAACTATTTAAGCCAAAGCAAATTTTACTCTAGTATCTAGACCAGGCTTTAGAATTTCTGTTTTAGAATAAAAATACTTCATGATTATGTTTCTATAACACACTATAGATGATGCATATCCTTATAAAAATGGGGCATATTTCAAGATATATATTAATAAATATATATTTAAACAGAATCAACATATTGTTTACTGTCAAAAAATAATATATTTAACTTAAACTGAAGGAATACAGAATTTAGGTAAGATGAGAATAAAGAAAATCAAAATCCTCATGATACCTTCTTTACGGATGCAACCCAAGTTAAAAAGGTATCTTTCTTCAAAAAATATTCCAAATGTTATGCCATTGTTATTTTACATGCCAAGAAAAAGTCTTCTAATTTCATCTATCTCAAGCCCTTTAAAATGTTTTCAATGCCCTCATAGATTCTTCTTACCTTCATGTTGAAGCAATAATCTTTCCACCAAACTACTAGAAGTCGCTACATCGACAGGTCGCAGAAGATCTGTGTTTTTGGCATTGATATCTGCTCCAAATTCTAGCAGTAAGTTTACAATTTCTGTACAGGACTGTTGAGCAGCAGCATGTAATGGAGTATCCCAATATTTGCCTTTTTGTACATCAGCGCCTACATGGAAATGAGGAGTGATGGTTTGTGAGACAAATCACCTACCTCAGCAAGGGGAGGCTGGTGTGTCAGCTACAAAGAGGACCTCAGTTCTCTATAATGAGCTACTTCTTTGTATGCAATATACATGCACAATGCAGATTTCATAAATATGCTTCATACATACATGTATTAAATCTTAAAATGCAATACACCTGGATGGAGAGTTCACATTTTTGTTAAATCCCCTAATATTTTTCTCTATGCTTGAAAAAATCTCATAATGAATGATTTTTTTAAAAAATGTTAAACAATTCCCAAAGTAATCATATTAACTAGTATTTCTAGTGCACAATTAGGTTGACATATCCATTTGCCTCACAATGGATCATTCTTAGGTTTATTCAAGAGCTTATTGTTCTTATTCTTTTCATTTATTTTAGGGCAATAGAGCTCTTTGGTTTCTTGGAAAACTTATGACTGTAGATATGTGAGTTCTTTGGGTAAAATGTATACAGAGTTGTCCCCTTCTCACTCAGGTAGTTTAATTCAATAAATATATAAAGGCACTGAGCCTTTTAAGTAGAAGAGCACATTATATTTCTGCATGCAAAGTAAGTTTTTAATATGCTTATATTAAAATATCCTTACATGTTAACTTACCTATTACATAGTTATTTTATCTTGGTGCAAACCCCTGGCACATGGTGGTCATTTGACACACATGCAATGAATATGTGCTGTTTAATATTGCAAAGAATAGTGATCCCATTTTCCAATACATAAAAAGTTACAACACCAAGACAAAGCTGTTAATAAAAATCCATTAAGTCCTTCTCAGCTCTGCTTTCTGGCACCATCAATAAAACCGATGATGTTTATAATAAGCAGCACATTTCATGAGTCCCTCTATGGCCCTCCTGATACTCTCAAGTTTCAGTAAGTGTATTTGTTTTCAATATTTTTAAATCAAATGTAAAAGATTTAGTGAAAAAATTATATTCCATAACAAACTCTCCACAGAGAAAGCATACATTTCATTGGTTATACCAATTTTATGGGAGACCAGAGCCTGAAAATAACCAATCCATAATTACTAACAATACCGCTTCAGTTTTTTTTTTTTTTACCCAATATAAACATTGGGACGAGAATAATATTGCAAGCAAAATAAAGCAGGTTGTAAAGAACAAACTCTTCTGGTTATACAAATTTATGGGTGAGCATAGCCAGAAAATAACAATCCGCCAGCCATTGTTAGCAGAACTCATGTTTAAGACTCTTACTAGGTATAAAGAGAAGGAAATAGTGGATACAGACACTGCTTGAAGAAGTGTATAATTTAGCCAAGATGAAGTAACACATAATAGGATTACTAAAAATATATGTGACTTCCCTGGTGGCTCAGATGGTAAACAATCTGCCTGCAGTGTGCGAGACCCCAAGTTCCATCCCTGAGTCGGGAAGATCTCCTGGAGAATGGAATGGCAACCCACTCCAGTATTCTTGCCTGGGAAATCCCATGGACAGAGGAGCCTGGAGGGCTACAGTTCATGGGGTCACAAAAAGTCGCACATGACTGAGTGACTAACACTTTCACTCTCATATATCAGAGTCTGAATGAGTGTCATAAACAAAAACCACAGAAATCCATTTACTCATTTTATGTATATTTTGAGCACCTGCCACATGAGAGGTATTGGGCTAGAGGGAAGAGTTGATGGGAAAAAAAAGATATAATTCATATCTTAAAAGGGCTCGCAGTCTTAGAGTGGAAGATACCACATGGTCTCAGAAGATTATGAATAGTTTCTTAGGGCTGAAGATGAACTTTAAGGAATTGGCCTGTTTCAAGAAAGTGAAAGGGTATTAAGTCTTTTGGGGGAAATTACAAAGTGGGGCAAAGTCTTGAAAGACAAGGTTACCTAAGCAGTTATAATCCGTAACATTTCTTTTGATAGGTTTGCTCACAGAGATAGGGATATTGGGTACCATTATACCCAACCTTGAGGATTTTAATTTTATAACCTTTTATAGGTAGGACTTTTGAGGTCAAGTGGAGTTACCACAAATGTGCTTCCTTTTATGGATTTTAGAGTTATAGGTGAGGACGCTTAGAATCAGAACATTTTTATCTATAAGGTGTAATTTTTAAAGACGCTTATTTAGAGAAGTCAATACGAAGCTGAAGAACTGCTTTGTGTGTACAGACAGAATGGAAGATGGGGTATAGAAAATTACCAGCGTAAAGAAGCTTCCGGACACAGTGGAACTGCTGGGACATGCAAGCTACATACAGAGGGGTTCCCAGATGAGGAATGTCTTGGTCAACATCTACACCCCAGGATATCAGGATTTCCAGACATTCGTGGTGACCTGCCAACACAAAGTACAGGTGAGTTTGCGTCTCCTGAACACCTGTCCCCCACCTCCAACACACTGCTCCTTCCCCTCACCCGCCCCAGGCTTCTCCCTGCAGCCTTATTCACTATGCCTGTGGCTGAAGGAGCTTTCTCGGCTTGTCACTTCACCCAGTCACAGTCACCTTTGCTGGCTGCCTCGTGCGTAGGGGAAGGAAGGCAGGACTCCAGCTGGGGTTTGGCGCCGTATTCCAGGAGCAGTTCCGTGCAGCTGGTGCTGCCTTGCGAGCACGCATTGAATAAGGGGGTCACGCCGTCTATGGTGATCGCGTTTACCTAAACCAAACCAGAGCTCTGAGAATGAGAGTCACAGAACCACTCGCCATTCCTGTCAGGTATGTGCGTGGAGACAGGTATTAACTGAGAAGGTGTGTGCAGCAAATGTGACAAAGGCTATTTAAGCTCACACACATACATCCGTAAGCAGAGCTTGAAAATGCTAAGGGATAAATAGAAACGTGATGTGGTGGATAATCTATAGGAGTGGGCATGAAACTAGTGGAATTCTGAAAACAAAACAAAACAAAACAAAACTCTAGAATCAAATACACAGAAATGAATTAAATGATTAGGTACTTTATAGTTAGGGGGAAAAAAGGTACAAATGTAATAGTGATGAAGCCACTTTGCTGGTTGGCAGCTGAAATTGGAAATCCTATTTCTGAGAATTTATCAAAAAAAAAATTCAAAAGATGAGCACACATTATAGCTTAAAGATGTTCATCTATTGTTATTTAGAATCGCAAAAGCAGGAAATAGCCTAAGGGATACTCCATACCCTGCAGTGTGCTACCCATCTTTTACAAAAATTGAAAATCGTGCTTGGAGTGCTAGTGGGCAGTTCGAGAGCTTTAAATGTTCCGCTTTTGAAAACTACTAAGAAGGCAAGAGAAGCAAAATGAGGACTTGGCCTGCTTCTCTCAGTCGCCCACGTGGGACGGGGAACGCTTCTCGGGGCACTTACGTTGGCTCCGGCTTGCAGAAGCGTCCTGGCACAGGCCACGTGATCTCCAAGGCAGGCTTCATGTAACGGCGTGACATGGTCTATGGTCACTGCGTTGACATTATAACCCTAAATATGACATCAGTAATTTTGAAACATGAACAGAAAGTCAGAGAAAAATCCCCTGTGTAGACGGTCATTAGAAGGTGCCAGCAAAGACCAGAACATCTCAGGAAAATCGGGTTTCAGTTTAGCAGGCACGACCAGTTCCAACCCCCAGAGCCACGCCGCTGTCAGATGCTCTGAACCAGACTGTTGTGGCCATCATATTGCATCCCGCACAGCCTTGAGTGGCTTGTCCAACAGATTCTTAGCCACCTTGACACATTTGGGGCAGTCTGCTCTGAGCCCCATCAACTAGATTATATGCTGGTGGCTGCTGCTGCTACTGCTGCTAAGTCGCTTCAGTCGTGTCCGTCTCTGTGCAACCCCATAGACGGCAGCCCACCAGGCTCCTCCGTCCCTGGGATTCTCCAGGCAAGAACACTGGAGTGGGTTACCGTTTCCTTCTCCAATGCAGGAAAGTGAAAAGCGAAAGTGAAGTTGCTCAGTCATGTCTGACTCTTAGCGACCCCATGGACTGCTTGCTGCCCACCAGGCTCTGCTGGTGGTTAACAAGTCTCAATACAGAGTCACTTAGATGTGAGTTTGAAGTGCCATAATGCAGTATTTTTTAAAATTTGGATTGCTACTCTAACCTCTAAATATATTGGTACAATTAAATGAGATGATACAGGCAAAGCAATAATGATTAAAATGCCCAGCATACAGAAAATGTCTTATTTTATTATTCAATCAAAATTAAGTAAAATCTAAATATTTTTATTCCAAATAAACTAATGATATCCGTCTAAAATATTTAACTGTTGCTACGGAAAAAAGGTTCCTTGCCTTCCTGCTATATTTGGTAATTCACTCTATCAACAATCATACTACCATCATTACAGGAAGAATTTCGTGGCCAAAGCCCCATAGCATCTTGTAGGTTACCATGATCTATAATAACACCAGGAAGGACATGAAGAATCTTGAAATGAAGGCAAGAAAATAAATGTCACCCCAAATCTTTGCTACTAGTGAGTGGCAATTTTTTAAGATCCCTTAAATCACCCTGTCAGAGGTTTCAGATCGGCTGGTCTGTAGCCAGACCTGGAGAGCTGATTCCCAGCCACTGCCCATGACGGTGACCGATGCCAGAAGCCTCTGAACAGTCCAGGTTCCATCTCACAAGGGCTCTGGACACAGCCTCTGACTCTCTCAGCTGGCCTGTCTGTGGACATGCGCTTACAAATCTCCTAAGACTCCTCCTCTCCAAGAACTGCATGACCCTTTCAGAGGGGTTGCCCTTCAGCAGTTACCGATGTTTTGCAATTTTTATTGTATATTTCATCAAGGGATGAGCAAACCACATAGTCACCAGATTATCCCAGAACTGGAAGGCCCTAAGGAGTGTCTTGTTCTGCAACCTCAGTTCACAGGTGAATAAAAGGAAGCTCTGACATGCTGTGGGTCACCTCAAGTGCCAGCCAGGAGTCCAGGTGACCGGAGCCCAGGGAAGTGTTACTTAAAGGGAGTGACACAACCTTTTCTCCCCTCGTAGTCATCTGAGAAAACTCCTGTCTCCCTGATTCTGAGAAGCACCAGGGCAAGGACTTCTGGATCTGGGTGTGCATTCATATCCCATTGGCCAAGCCAGAGTCCCTTATACTTCAAAAGGAATCTGTGCTTTTATTTTTTCCTCCGGTGAGGCTGATGATCACAGAGGTGTAAAAATGACTGTTCTGTGGCGTTCTGTGTTCTGTTCATAGGCAAACCCCCATAACATACTACAAATTACCATAATGTAAAAAGCATTGTTACAGCATCTGGTCTGACTATCCTTTCTTGGATATTTTATGACCGAACTAAGCCTGCAATTAACTGCACACCATTGTACAGATGCAAGCATATTTAAAATGTGTGATGAATAATACATATATCCAATTACTTCCTGCTTAAATATGTCTATCAATGAACAAATATACTGTGTGAGAAATTTGAAATACTAAGGCATAAAACTATACCAAAATATTTTAAAAGATGTTTCAAAAGATAAATGAGAAACTATGGATTTGGCTAACAATATGAGTTAAATAAAAAGCTAGTAAAAGTTATCAAGCAATTTTGTTGTTTTTGAGTTGATTACCATTGATAATGAACGCTAAGGGAAGAGAGATGTATTTTACATAGGTTACATCATAAACTTATGTATTATAATCATTACATTGTAAAATTATATGTTATATTTTACCTGTGATAATAATGTTCTCAGAGCTAGAAGACGACCTTGACTGGCTGCTTCATGTAGCGGTGACCGATCTGCCCAGGAACCTTCCAAAAAAGAAAGAAAACAAAAATCTGTGAGTTAGAGCAAACCCTGATGGTGGTGGCTGTTGGCAACTCTTTTTAACCCTATGGAAATGGCAGCCCACTCCAGTGTTTTTGTCTGGAGAACCCCATGGACAGAGGAGCCTGGCGGGCTACAGTCCAGTAGGTCTCAAACAGTCAGACACAGAGGAGCACGCACGCACCCGGCACCAGCTCTTTGAGGTGCGTGTCATTATTATTTCTGTTTTAAAGTTGAGGAAGTAAAAGCTCTAGAAGAAATGAAAACATTTAAAAAGAGTCACATGGTCTAATTCCAGAACTGAATTGTTACAACTCCACTGTCATTGTTTTGCCTTTCCATCCAGCATTATTTCCTGCTTATCCAAAAAATTAATAAGCCCAACATCCAATTCTTTGAATTATCAACTGAACAAAGAGTTATCTTTTAATAGTTTTGTGGTATTGTTTCTTTCCAGGATGCAACACTCCCATATCATATTAAAAGCAGAACTGAATTAGTGTACCCCAATAAATATTTGTTAATAGGGCAAATCTGGCAGGAAAATAACAATTTATAAGAATTGAAGCCTTATGTTCTCACAAAATAAAATGCTAAAGTCACCATCATATGTAAGTCTTTGGGGGAAACAGTTATGTTTCAAGTTCCATCTATGAGGATAAAATTCAATGCTTTCAAAATCATACACAATTGTTTGTTTTATCATTAAACAACTTGACTGCAGAGCACAACTCTGGAGGACTTCAGAACATATATCAGTTTTCATGGTGAATGTTTAAATAAGCAAATTATTAACTTCCCAAACAGACTGTGTAAAACCACTGTGTTCATTNCGCTTACAAATCTCCTAAGACTCCTCCTCTCCAAGAACTGCATGACCCTTTCAGAGGGGTTGCCCTTCAGCAGTTACCGATGTTTTGCAATTTTTATTGTATATTTCATCAAGTGATGAGCAAACCACATAGTCACCAGATTATCCCAGAACTGGAAGGCCCTAAGGAGTGTCTTGTTCTGCAACCTCAGTTCACAGGTGAATAAAAGGAAGCTCTGACATGCTGTGGGTCACCTCAAGTGCCAGCCAGGAGTCCAGGTGACCGGAGCCCAGGGAAGTGTTACTTAAAGGGAGTGACACAACCTTTTCTCCCCTCGTAGTCATCTGAGAAAACTCCTGTCTCCCTGATTCTGAGAAGCACCAGGGCAAGGACTTCTGGATCTGGGTGTGCATTCATATCCCATTGGCCAAGCCAGAGTCCCTTATACTTCAAAAGGAATCTGTGCTTTTATTTTTTCCTCCGGTGAGGCTGATGATCACAGAGGTGTAAAAATGACTGTTCTGTGGCGTTCTGTGTTCTGTTCATAGGCAAACCCCCATAACATACTACAAATTACCATAATGTAAAAAGCATTGTTACAGCATCTGGTCTGACTATCCTTTCTTGGATATTTTATGACCGAACTAAGCCTGCAATTAACTGCACACCATTGTACAGATGCAAGCATATTTAAAATGTGTGATGAATAATACATATATCCAATTACTTCCTGCTTAAATATGTCTATCAATGAACAAATATACTGTGTGAGAAATTTGAAATACTAAGGCATAAAACTATACCAAAATATTTTAAAAGATGTTTCAAAAGATAAATGAGAAACTATGGATTTGGCTAACAATATGAGTTAAATAAAAAGCTAGTAAAAGTTATCAAGCAATTTTGTTGTTTTTGAGTTGATTACTATTGATAATGAACGCTAAGGGAAGAGAGATGTATTTTACATAGGTTACATCATAAACTTATGTATTATAATCATTACATTGTAAAATTATATGTTATATTTTACCTGTGATAATAATGTTCTCAGAGCTAGAAGACGACCTTGACTGGCTGCTTCATGTAGCGGTGACCGATCTGCCCAGGAACCTTCCAAAAAAGAAAGAAAACAAAAATCTGTGAGTTAGAGCAAACCCTGATGGTGGTGGCTGTTGGCAACTCTTTTTAACCCTATGGAAATGGCAGCCCACTCCAGTGTTTTTGCCTGGAGAACCCCATGGACAGAGGAGCCTGGCGGGCTACAGTCCAGTAGGTCTCAAAGAGTCAGACACAGAGGAGCACGCATGCACCCGGCACCAGCTCTTTGAGGTGCGTGTCATTATTATTTCTGTTTTAAAGTTGAGGAAGTAAAAGCTCTAGAAGAAATGAAAACATTTAAAAAGAGTCACATGGTCTAATTCCAGAACTGAATTGTTACAACTCCACTGTCATTGTTTTGCCTTTCCATCCAGCATTATTTCCTGCTTATCCAAAAATTAATAAGCCCAACATCCAATTCTTTGAATTATCAGCTGAACAAAGAGTTATCTTTTAATAGTTTTGTGGTATTGTTTCTTTCCAGGATGCAACACTCCCATATCATATTAAAAGCAGAACTGAATTAGTGTACCCCAATAAATATTTGTTAATAGGGCAAATCTGGCAGGAAAATAACAATTTATAAGAATTGAAGCCTTATGTTCTCACAAAATAAAATGCTAAAGTCACCATCATAAGTAAGTCTTTGGGGGAAACAGTTATGTTTCAAGTTCCATCTATGAGGATAAAATTCAATGCTTTCAAAATCATACACAATTGTTTATCATTAAACAACTTGACTGCAGAGCACAACTCTGGAGGACTTCAGAACATATATCAGTTTTCATGGTGAATGTTTAAATAAGCAAATTATTAACTTCCCAAACAGACTGTGTAAAACCACTGTGTTTATTGAACACAGCAGTAGTAAATTAACTAGGTTTTAAGTAATCAATACTTAAATAAATGTTTTAACTTAAATATTCATTTATAATATTTATAATGATTTATAATGCTCCCTCCTATATAATGGGTTAGTAAATTTCATTATCCTTAATTTATCGCTGAACACTGTATGCTGAATTGTATGAGGCTGATCTGTTATCAGTTCTTCCACAGTCACTGGCTAATGTGGCAATTAACCAGATGCTGACACTCAGAACAGTCTACAGAAATGGCCTTTTGGATTCTTTTTTGGACTCATTTCTTTCTAGTAAACTATTAAGACTGTAAGGGGCAGCAAAATTAATAATACTTACAACTGAGGGGTACTAGATATTCCTATTTTACATACAATTTATCCATCAAAATGATTTCATTAGTCTTCTGGACCATTCAGCATTGCTTGCTGTTGTTCACAAAAGACAGAAAAAATGGAAAAGCGTCATTCAGAAAATAGGCCACATCAGGGCCAAAATAAAGAAACGTTAAGTGTTTACTGAATTTACCACCCATCACAGCCCCCTATTCTCCTCCAAGATGGTCACAGAGCTTTCTATACCCATTTCATTTTCTTTATTACCAAGCCTCAAGTCCTTTACAGTGGAAGAAAAAAAAAACTGAAGCCAGAGTTTTGTATGGGCATTTGCTATTATCTCTATTCATAGGACCTCCACTGGCATGAAAGGGGAGTTGAATGTCACACGGAGAGTATGGGTGGTGGTCAGTGAGAAACCCACTGGGAATATATGGCGTGGGCGAGGGCTCCTTTGGCCAAGGCAGGGGTCAGTCTTCTGAGAGCCACTGCCCTGTTACTAATATTTTCCTGGATGAACTCAGCTCTGCTCACCTGCCCAGGAGCCCGGCTGCTTGTGGCCTAAAAGCAGTGGGGTGGGCCAGAGGAGGAGGAGATGAGAGAAATGGAGACCAGGAGGAAGAGAGAGATGAGATGCAGGTTGGAGCCCAGAAGGGTCATGGAGGAAAAAGACTGAGGGACTGGGCAGGCCTGGCCTTGAATCCCAGATTAGGGTGGTGGCCTTCAGGGAGGACCTAATCTCTCTGCGGGTCAATTTGCTCATAAAATAGGAAAAATACTACCTGTGAGACAAGATTGAGAGCAGGCTAGAAAGGAGCATGCTAAGTGCATGCCTGCCATGTAAATGCACAAATAATACCTAGCATTCTTAGTTAAATATCTGATAAATACAGGAGGTTTTTAATATGAATTTAAAGGAACAATTCTTCTCCAAAATTAGGGGAACTCAAGCCATAAGTAACAGCATCTATTGACCAAAATGATTTTCAGTGCTATCAGCTTAATTAAATAAACCATATAAAGCAATTGAATGATTCATAAATGTATTTAAGCCAATGATCAACACTGTTGCTTTTTCTTTCCTAAGTAAGCGCTGAGAAATAAAGTCATAGCAATCCATTACAGGAGTAATTTATAGTACATGCTGGCGAGTCAATGAAAAAAAGTTATTGTTTTGAATTCTGCTTACTTAACTCCCAAGCAACCCCACCTGGTCTGCTTCCTTATAATTCCTTAGATGAATTTCTATAATTAATCTGGTAACATGTGAGAATCAGAGGATCCATCACGCTCCAGTTTCTGTTTTGAGTTAAACCTTCATCCCTCCCTGCCGCTCCCTTTCAAAATCTGAAAGTCAACTGCAAATTTCTATTCATATATATTCAATATTAAATATCTTACCTTTCAATACAGATATGCTTCACAGTAGAAAGATTTATAAGCTTTCTCAAGACCAAACAAAAGATAAATATCTTCATATACAACTTTTAAACTCTACAATCTTGTTAGACTTTACATTGGGTATCTAAGATTTAAAAAATAAAAGTTCAGCTGAACTCCTTAGGATAAATTATTCAATGGGAAAATGTTTTACAAAAAGTCTGTAACTTTCATCAGCTAATCTAATGCCCACTGCTTCATTCTCTCTGTAGCAACACAGGAGGCAAGTGACTATATTTAGAAATAACACCGGTTCCAGGGCATCTGGTATATAATTTACAAGGAGAGAGCCTGTCGTATTCTGTAAACAACCACCTTACCAGAGCAAAAACATTCACGTTCTGAGATATTTACAGGTCCGTAGGGGTCTATAACATACCTAAATCACCATCTCCCCACGGCACTTCAAGCCAGCCACTGTTGAGGTAAATCCGACTCATATCTTTTTTTTGATCAGCATTAAAAAAAAAAAAAAGTCACTTGCCATGTATGTGTTAGCTCTGTTCAGCCATTTTATGCAGCTCTAAGCTCCTTGTAACGTGACCTTTTACCTCCAAAAAGAAAAACAGCTTTTGGAAAATCAGATTTCTTTTCAAAATTGCCTTTTACNAAAAAAAAAAAAAGTCACTTGCCATGTATGTGTTAGCTCTGTTCAGCCATTTTATGCAGCTCTAAGCTCCTTGTAACGTGACCTTTTACCTCCAAAAAGAAAAACAGCTTTTGGAAAATCAGATTTCTTTTCAAAATTGCCTTTTACTATTGGTCACTGCTCTTTGAGAAACTGACTGTTCCCAATTCACTTTTCCCCTCTCCTTACATTATGTGCTCTGCAATGAAATAAAAGTATTACACTTGGATCTCTGCCCAGGGTTATGATGAAACCATTTTATTTTTCAGAAAGTCTTTGCCTTCTGCCCATCCTAGTCCCATCAGCAGATGTGGAAGCAGGATTCATCAGAGAGCAAATTTAGGAGCGGTGCAGGGGGCTCTCTGGGTTTGGGTCACACCGGATTTTCTTAAGTGGTCCCAAACAGGAATGTTAGGACGGTCATCTCAAACAGGAGATGACAAGGAGAGGTGAAAAGCAATGACATCTTCATATATGAGTCAGAAAGCAAACTACTAATACACTTTACAGACTGCAGGTCTTAAATCAATAATCCTCCTTGTGATGGATGTGGATTTACTGTGAAGTCGAGAACGTGGAACTTCCACGGCCACTTTTTAAAACTATGCAATTTCATGTTATTTGTCTTAAAGAAGATCCAAAGATGTGGCGAAGTTTCAGACTCAACGACATCTAACGCATCCCTATCCACAGATTTATAAAATACTTTTAAAATCACCGGGGATTTACTGACCCTTACTGAGTACTTTTCTGTTGAGCAGATTAATAGAGCCATACAAATCCTTGAGGACGAGGTTGATTAGGGAAGTAACATGTTGCCAAAACCAGTCTCTTCGAAGACTGAGACTGTCCTTGTCTTTCCATTCAGAATATGTCCTTGTCATTCATTTCCTGAACATAATGCTAGTCCGGATCTGAGACCACCAGAGCGAGCTGTACCTTGGAAACTTCAAGTACATGTGCGGACTTGCATGGACCTGCCACTTACTCTGATTTCCTGCTCATGATCCAGCCCCCCTCCATTATCTTACAAGAATACAGGGTATGGGCAGGAACAGGAAAAAAAAAAAAACACCCACACAGATAAATGAAAGCATTGCTGCAGTTTGTTTCAAGAAATAGGACTAAATTTTTAATGAAGTAAAAATAGTAGTTCTCCCGTGAATATCCAAAATCAAGGGAGAAAGACTATTTAACACACTTCATAAAAACCAGTGACCATTGCTGCTGTGGACAGAGCCTGCTGGACTTCATCATAGAGACCTGAGCTCAGAGGCCAGCACAGATGGACTCCTGAGCCTCAGTTTTCTCACCTTTAAAGGAAAAGATAATTCTGTTTCCATCATAGGATGGTAGTGAACACGAATGTACTTAGCACATTTGTACTAAATGCATTTGAAATATGACAATACAATCCAACTTCTATTTTAAACAAATACCTCTGTATGTCTGTCCCATGAGCTTTTCGCTGCATCTTCTATATAGGAAATAGAATAATTTAATTTATTTAAGATAAGAAAGGGCTTCCCTGGTGGCTGAGAGGTTAAAGCGTTTGCCTGGAATGCAGGAGACCTGGGTTCAATCCCTGGGTCAGGAAGATCCCCTGGAGAAGGAAATGGCAATCCACTCCAGTACTTTTGCCTGGACAATCCAATGGAGGGAGGAGCCTGGTAGGCTACAGTCCATGAGGTCACAAAGAGTCAGACACGACTGAGTGCCTTCACTTTCACTTTCTAAGATAAGACGACTTTAGCTCATCTTATTCCTCTTACATGTATCTAGGAGACATAAATGGACAGGGAACCGTCAAAATTCAGAGACAGTGGTCACATCCACACAGAGAGCTCTTCAATTTTTGTGACATGTTACAAAATTTAATTCTGGACACTCCTGTAGATATTTTGTTGGCATCTCAAGACATTTCTAAAAGGAAAGTCATCACCTTTCTCTCAAAACCAACTATTCTTTTTGCTTCTTCATTGCCTTAAGACAGTATTACCATCCCTTCTGTCACCTGGAACTAATAATATGGCCTTAAATTTAAGCACAGCAGTTTAAAGGAAAACTTCATATGTATTAACTATTTCCTTTGCTTTTTGCAGGGAGGCAGTTATTATTAAACAAGTTACTTCTCTTCACTCTTTTATTTTTCGTGGATCCGCATCTCAAGCTCAGTCCTTGCCTCATCTACACGCACTCTTGGGAGGATGTCTCCTAGTCCCATTGATGTAAATAGTATCCACAGGTTGATCACCCCAGATTTGTATCTTCAGACCAGCTCTGCCCTCTAAATTCAAGATGTGTATTTCCAACTGACTCTTTTCCGCTTGGCTATCTAAGTAGACCTTGCAACTGAACACGCCGAAGACTGACCCTTGGCTGTGATCCTCCCAGCTCTCCTTCCTATCAGTAAGTGGCAACACCATTATCCAGCTGCTTCAGGACCGACAGCCTTCGTGTATTCCTGAGTTTCTATTTCTCACTCCCCACAGTCAAACACCGGTAGGTTCTTTTGCTTCAACCATTCAAATATAATTCAGCTTCAACTATTGTCATAACCTCCACTGCTACTACCCTAGTCCAAGCCACCATTATGCCCGCCTGACTTAATGCAAATGCCTCCTGACAGGTCTGTGTGATTCCATCCATGTGCTTCCAACAGTCTATCCAAAACACGAGGATCCCTGTAAAGTGAGAAACATTCCAATGGCTTTCTTTCTCCCCCAGAGTAAAATCCAAGGAATTTCTGATCAGTGTGACCAGTTCCACCCCTCCCCTACACCCGTGGTCCTCGTTCAGCCATGCTAAACATCTGGGCGTCTGGGCCCTCTGCCTGCGACGCTTCTTTCTGAGAGACACACACGGCTTCTGGCCAGTTTTATTGTCCACCGGAATCGCCTCATAGGGGAGCTCTTCTCTGACCCCCTTTTATGAGACCGTCCTACCCCTACGACAGTACTCTTTCTGTCTCATTTTCCTGCTCTGTTTTTCTTCGTAGAACTTATTGTTACTGCAGTGGAAGATCTTAGAAAGTGGGGCTTGCTACAGTTTGCTCACTGCATATCCCGAATACCTACCACGTCAATAATGTCTATTGATGGATGAATAAACACTTGTTGATTTGTTTAATTGTCTTCTTTGTAGTCACCTGTGTTTTTTTTTTTTATCCATGCTAATTTGTTCTCAATCTTTATTGATCACCATATTGTTAAAAAGTAATGAAAAAGAAATGTATGTTGGGCTGGGTGGGGGAAAAATCAGATTGCTTTCTCGGCCTATTAAAGAAATGAGTATTTTATCCTATTTAAAAATACGATTTGCATGTTTTACAAATTTATAACAATTTCTAAACAGTCTCCATCAGACCCCAACCATTCTATAGTAAATGCAACTTTTACATTGTAGGGGGATAGGGGGTTATTTTTATCTCTAAATCTGCACTTCCAACATTAAGTCTATCATCAACCATACTGACGTTTTACTAAAGTGTACACTTGTTCTTTTAAAAAATAACTCCATTACACTCCCTTTTTGGCACTGTGCTCATTCTCCTCCATGGCTTTCATATTTTTATTATTAAAACTAAGAGCTCTATGCCAGCGCTTCTGTTCAGTTTCTTGCCTCCTACCTTAAATGTTTTGAAATTCCCATATTTAATTGCTTGGAAATACTCTTTTCCTGCTCAATAGCAGCTTTCCTGGCTCCCACGCCAACTTAGAACACCTGCTGAACCGGAAAGGTAAGCAACCCAGGAACTACTGGGTTTACCCGGGTGTTTAATGCACAGTCCTAAGAATGAGTCTGCAGGGGCAGTTTCCAGACGCCCTAAAGTGAGGGATACAGGGCAGCTGTTGACCATGCATACATTTCCAGGTCAGAGTCCACATTCTGGAAAGCACACAGCTTCAAGTTAGTACTTGCAAAGGCAATATCGTTTATTCCAGGACACCAACAGACTTGCAATGGCCGCTCTACTAACCTTGACTGGTCAGAATGCCCCAGCTAGCTTTTCGCTTAGAAGAACATTCTTCTACGCTCGCTAGCCTTCTTTTCGGGAGGGTCTGCTTAATGCAGTTCCCTTCAACAGAAGCACCATCTGAGGGCATAGTGGGGTTGGCGTTTCTGCCTGGACAGCCAGGGTCTCGAGGCAAGGCTCCAGCCAGCAGCAAGGTCAGCAGCTGGATTTCTAACGACTTTCTTTCCTTCCCTTCGTGCTTTCACAGAGATTCCTGTGTGCTCACTGGAGGAGGGCCTCCACGTTGAACTCTGTGCAGAAACACGGGGAGCAGGGCTGGCAGGGGTGGGGGCTGGGCCAGGAAGGCAGTAGCTTTTCTATTTTTAAAGTGGAGACCCAGCTGTCGCCAGAAGGATTTAACTATCTGCGTGACACAGAAAGCAAAAATGTGCAAAAAAGTCACCTTCCCTAGTCAGAAACAGAATAGAAATGTGCTCTCTCTTGCAAGCATGAAAGCCTGTGTGAAATCTCTACAGATCCATCCAATGTAAAGCCGCCGGTTGATAACAGCAGTAAACAGCCTTGCAGCCAGAAAGCTCGGTCGTGACGGGTGACCAGCAAGCCTGTCTCCTCCATCCTCAGGAATAAATAGTGTGTGTGCATTAGGGTCAGCTGGTAGCGAGCTCATGTTCTCATCTTGTAAGGATCTAAGTTTAGAATTGGCTTCTGTACAAAATCACAGTCTTCCTATTTATATAGGCATAGTTCCCTATTGTGATTTTTTTTTTTTTTTTCTGGAGGTCATTTCTAGACCAAAAGACGTCAGGAGTCAATTTAAGTACAGCTGAGATTTTTCACCCTAAAAGGCAGAGGATGGAGCAGCTGGACAGAAGAGAGGAAAAAGGCGAACATGTGCCTGGTATTTTTTTGTTGGCATGTAAAGCTGAACAAGGAGCATGGTCCACGACTGAGTCAAGAGCAGTAGCTGAACCATGACAGGGTGCCAGGGATTAACTGAGCTGGTGATCCTGTTACACGGTATTAACCTACTGAGATGGGTCTAGATGAAAAATGGTTACAGATTCCATTATCTCTATTTTTCACCCACTATTACTAGGTTCTACTTTCTGTTGATATAATGGGAAAGAATTATTGGGGTACTACTTTCCTATAACAAGCTGGATAAGGGGGAAAAAAACATCTAATGAGTAAGATTATTTCCCCTGTTAATATCTGCTGCCACATTGCATCGCCAATATTTACTTCAAAGTTATTGTGAATGAATACCAAGAATATCTTTTCCTTATCTCGGATTAATTTCTAATCCTTGGAACTATGTGACCTGGGGCAAATAGCATGGTGATACCTCAGTTTCCTTTTCTATAAAATGAGGAGCTTGGAGGAGATGGTTCCTTTCTGGCTCCAACATTCTTTGATTCAGAGTCTAGGACTGATATAAAAGGGCAGGGTGGTTATGTGAGCTCTGGGCATATGATACCTCTATACAAGAGGCCAGACATTTCCAATAAAACTGGAACTCGGGATCAGCTTAGCTGAGGCTATTTGTATGGGGGAGACATTCCTAGATGGTGAGAAAATCTTAGAGGGTGGTCTAGAAAGGGGCTTTTTGAGTCCAGCTTGGTTGCAGGAGGCATTTGTTACAAACCACTAGTTCCTCACCATGGGCTGGTAGCCATAAACAGAGTTCAAGGATCTAAACAAGATGGGCAGTAAAAGTAAATACTGATCTTTATTTCTAAAAACAAACGTCCGTTTTAAGCTTCTGGCATTTCGGCTTTGCACTTTTCTTTTGTCATTGTACAATAAATATAGAATCCTTTATTATAAGAACTGGGGCAGCTTTTGGTCTTAACAATTTTGGACTTCTGGTCTTATAAGGATCTATTTCTACATCTGTCTCCTCTACGAGGCTGTGAACTCTGAGTACATACATCTGTCATTCAACAGGTCCACCACTGCACCTCTTAGAATGGGCAATCAAAAAAAAAGCTAGTTTAAGATAATTTGAATATAGAATTCCTAAGAAGCCTCAAGAAGGGCTTTCTATAGTCCATATTGGGGAATAAGCAAATTTCCAGTGCAGTGGTGGAGGGGGGGGAAGTCACTGGATTTGACTATAACTACATACTTAGTTAGGTGAGATGTGTGTGGCTTGTAGAATACCCATAATAATTCACATAAATAATTAGGAGAACAAAGGAGATCACAATTACTTCTTCCAAAAACTTTACATACATCAAAAGTATAAGTACTTTTTTAAAGCGACTCTATGGAATTGAAGGAAAATGTTTCAGTTAATTTGCTGGAGAAAATAAAGGATGAAAGATTGAACTGATTGTGCACAGCTGTATGATTTCATTAAAATATGCACAGTGAAAGGACTATGTTTGGGACAGCATCATTGAAATGCTGGGTATCTATGATCATATGAGTAAGAACACACTGTGAAATCTTCAGACGTAGCATCTTCCCAAGTGTAAATAAAAAAGTGGATTAGATAAACCACAGGATATTTTCAGGCTCTGAGTAGGCAGATGTTTTAAAGCAAAGCAGGATTAGATAAAACACTAAGGAAAAATAAGAATAATTATATTTCACAGATTATATTGGGCTCTGAACATGTGTCTCAGAAAAAGTATCTGAGACAGACTATAGATTGGAGAGGGCACTCTATTACTACCCACGAAGACTAAAATGAAATTTTACACCTTGTAGGAAGGACGTGGGAAGTGAACCAGGTCAAGTTTCTGCCCAGGAGTCATTATGTTCCTGTTTTAACAATGCTAGTGTATCTGAAAACACCAGGACCTATGTTTGGTCTGGTCACCAGTCCTCAGTGATAAAGCGACAATTAAAGTTGAAAAATCAAACTGGTCAATCCTAAAGGAAATCAACCCTGAATATTCATTGGAAGGACTGATGCTGAAGCTGAAGTTCTGATACTGTGGCTACCTGATGCGAAGAACTGACTCACTGGAAAAGACATCGATGCTGGGAAAGATTGAGGGCAAGAGGAGAAGAGGGCANAAACTGGTCAATCCTAAAGGAAATCAACCCTGAATATTCATTGGAAGGACTGATGCTGAAGCTGAAGTTCTGATACTGTGGCTACCTGATGCGAAGAACTGACTCACTGGAAAAGACATCGATGCTGGGAAAGATTGAGGGCAAGAGGAGAAGAGGGCAGCAGAGGATGAGATGGTTGGATGGCATCACTAACTCAGTGTACATGAGTTGGAGCAATCTCCGAGAGATAGTGAAGGACAGGGAACCCTGGTGTGCTGCGGTCCACCGGGCTGCAAGTGATTGGACATGACTTAGCAACTGAACAACAAAGTGGAAAGATCTTCCCAGAAGGACACTGAAAATCATCATAGAGATGGACGGGCTTCTGCAGGAGAGAAATCTTATTACTTTTAGATACTTCAAAATAGAAAGTTGGAATCTAAGAGGGATAATGATAGAAATCTGCATAATCATAGAAGCCGCAGTTCAGTGTGAACAAACTTTTTTAAGACATTCTGAAACACTAGGAAGTTGGATCCTGTTCTGACAGTTTTAAAACCTATATCTAGGGGACAAATGTAAACTCTTTTTTTTTGTTTAAGTTTACACAGTTAGAAACTTCAGGAGCTCGCTGCTCCAGAATGGTGGTATTTAGGTAAACTAATGAATGAGTAACCAACAGGTAAAGATACTTGAGGGTGTATTCCTGAGCTGGGGGACTTAGATCATTGGAGTTCCTCCACCATCAGGAAAGGAAGACTAAGATGAACAGACTCCTGCTTGGATTGGGGTTGACACCTTCCCTCATTATAACCACAAAATATTTCAAACACACATGCCATCCATCACCCAGGTTCAGTTACCAACTCACGGTTAGTCTCATTTCACCTACAGTCGACCCCTGTCCCTCCCCATCTCTTTTGAAGCAAACCTCATCATGTCTTTCCACCTACAAATATTTCAGTATGTATCTTTAAAAGATGCAGGCTCTTTGTAGTCATAACTACTATATCATAATCTCACAAAAACACTATTTCCAATATATCAGCTTCTACAGGTCAGCAGGCCTTATTTTCTAAGGAGCCATCCAGTTCATAAGCTGCCCCCATGCCTAAATTGATTAAATCCTTTATCTTGGGGCAAAAATCTGTAGTGTCTCCCCTTACTAAATGTCTTAAAAATGTAAAATTCCTATTCTTAAAAAAAAAAAAAAAGAATGCCTGTTTTCTCTAAGGTACCAAGGGTTCACTAACAACAGGACACTATCATCACCTTAAATCATCACCAAAATACAGCAGAGTCCCCCTTACCTGTTAGCATCAAACTTCCACCCTTGCAAAATCGCATCTGGAAAAGGCCATTATTCTTGGTGGCTACCTTGCTGTGGGCTTCGTTACAAAGCTATGTGTACTTATAAGTCTTAAGCGTCATTGCTGAGCCCCGTTCTTGCTCCATTTTACTTTTCAGTGTTTTTTCTAAACATGATTATCCACATCTAAT
The DNA here is from genome assembly GCA_006410675.1 of Oreotragus oreotragus. NCBI lineage: Eukaryota > Metazoa > Chordata > Mammalia > Artiodactyla > Bovidae > Oreotragus > Oreotragus oreotragus. The sequence continues at coordinate 31,994 of SJYX01002353.1, read as the reverse complement.
GGCTTAGTGATGGGGATAAGGGCAGATAGGGTCTGAAGGTAAACTTGATCAAAGTTTCTTGGGAAAAATCGAGGGGGTTGTTACCTAATAGTCAATCCTTGTTTCAAGGGTCATCCACCTCTTATATAAAGGTTGCTGGGAAACCTACAGTGACATCTTGTGGTCCATGTCTTAGTGACTGTCTTAGTTGGAATTGAGTGGTGAGGAGAGGCCAGGAGGTCAGAGAAAAATCCCAATTACCAGAAATATAGTTGGTGTCATTACAAAACACAGCAGTGCCTAGATGCTGTGGTGAACGATACTTTCTGAGTTTGAGTGCATAAGAGTTTGAGAATAAATGTTATATAAGAAGGTCTTCCCAATTTTACCAACTTTGGGGCCTATGATTAAAAAACTTTAAGCATAATTAAAAATTCCAATTAAATATAGTTTGAAACAGTAATATATATGCACACACAAAACATCTTTTCATGGTAGATCCTGAAACAAGATGATAAACGGCTTCTATTGAGGAAAATATACCTGTCTCCATTGTCCAGGGAACTAAGCAAGGAGGAATCATTCTCCCTCAGCTGTTCTTACAGGTGATTTCCACCAAACTCAAGTGTTGGTTAACACTGAGAGCTAAACATTTTGAAAACATCTTGTCTAACATTATAAGTGAAATATCAGCAAAACAAATCTAGCATGAAAAATAATTTTTCTAAGAAGTCTCTTATAATAAGGCTTCCTGTTTTTAAATAACATCCTGGCCCATAAACAGAGCAGAAAAATAATGTCCTGTTAGGAGATCCAACCTTGCTTTTGCAGAAGCATGCAAAGCTGCCAGAGTTATCTTGGAATGATTCTGAAGCAGGTAATAAGGTGACACCAAGCAAAAGTGTCACAAGTAGCAGAGCACTGACTCCATGGGATGAGAGGGGCTAGTCTCTTGGTTTCTCTACTGTCATGGTTCACTTATTAGAAATATTTCTGTTATTATCGACGATGCTTGGTAGAAGTTATTGATAAAATCATCTACTCTTAAAGATTTTTTGAGGAAGTTTAAAAACTAGTGATTATATTTATATTGTGATTTTTGGACTATTTAGGTTCTTCATTTTCCAAAAAAAATCAGCTTTGATAAATTGTGCTTTTTAGAAAATGGTCTATCCCATTCAAATAGTCAAAACTGTTGGCATTAAGTTGTTATGTAACAACCACTCATTGAAAAATTTCAGTAACATCTGTTATTACGGTCTCTCTAATTCCATCTGTTGTTTATTTGTAGCTCTGATCCGACAGAGGTATGCTAATCTTAGTTTTTCAACAGACTATCTTTTAGTTTTGTTTATAGTTTCTTTATAAAAAAGTTACTTTATTCATTTCTATCTGCAGCTTTATCATTTTCTCCCCTCAGTCTCTGGAAGTGGATTGTGTTATTCTTTTCATAATTTTGACTACTTGACCTATGAGTTACTTAAAGATATTTTCTCAGTCTCCAAACATAATGAGGTTTTTTGTTTTGCTAACTGCATTCTGTTAATGATTTCTACATTAATTTCACTGAGAGCAGTGAATGTGCTCTCTATCAGAGGTCAGCACACTGTGGCTCCTGGCCCAAGTCTGACCTACCATCTGTTTTGGTAAATAATGTATTATTGGAACAGAATCAAATCCATTCTATTGTACATCATCTGTGTTTACTCTAACACTATTCCTGCAGAACTGAGACTGCATGGCAAAACAGTAACTAAAATATCTATTCTCTGATCCTCTGCAGAAGAAGTTTGCCAGTCTCTGGCCTATATAATACTAGACATTTGAAATTTCTTGAGACATGCTTTATGGTCCTTTGTATACTCAATTTTTGTAAATATTCAAAATATACATGAGAAGAATGTGAATGTAGAATTCCATTTCTTAGTAAGATCTATGTTTTAAATTTCTCCTATAGCTATAGAAACTAATATTGCATGGTTTAGATATGGAGCAAGTTCACAAACAGAAAGGCATGATAGACCCTAAACTTATTCAGAGCGGGCCCTGTAGCAACTGTAAATCATAGAATGTATGGCTGACTTTCCACTAAATGATGTGAATATAATTAGGCATCCACTTAGGAAAAACTGGACTTACATCATTCCAAAAATCAATTCCAAGTGGGTAATTGGAAAGGAAAGCTTTAAGAAGAGAATATAGGAAAACACTTTCATTATCTTGAAATACAGCAAGATTTCTTAAAAATTAATTACAACAAATTATTAACCAAAATGGAAAAGATTTCTAAATTTGACTATTTTAAAATTAAAAGCTCCTGTTCACCGAAAAAAAAACCCATAACAAGTGAAAAGTCAAGCCATGAAAGATACTTATAAAGAGCTTCTTCACATTGTCTTCATTTTCTATCGAATGGTTAGAATATAAAAATAACTTCTAAAAATCCATGAAAAAAGGAGCAGACAACATAATCAAGTGGATAGCAAAATATTTGGCAGGCACATCACAAAAGAGAAGTACAGATGGCTAATGAACATGAAAATGGCAATACTAGAGAAATGAACATTAAACCTGTGTGTTCACTAGACTGGCAAAATTAAGAATATTGGCAATATCAAATATTACCAATAATAGGAAGCACCACAAGTTTATATGGTGCCGGTTTCACTATAGACACAACTATACTGGAAAACAGTGTAACACTGTCTTAAAAAGCCAAAGATATTCATGCTGTTTGACCCGGCGATTCCCGTCCTAGAGCCATACCAACTGATTAGTGCTGGACATTTATAGCAATGTCATTCTTAATTACCCTAAACTGGGAATAGAACTTATAGCATTGAACATAAATAAACTTCACACATACACAGATGAATCTTCCGATCATACTGTTCAGTGAAAAAAAGCAAGTCATGAAAGAATATTTAGAGAAAGATTCGATTTACATAAAATTTAAAATCCGGCTAAATCAAACCTTATCAATTTAGGATGTACTCAGAGGAGTGAAAACTATAAAGGTAAGAAAATGATTACAGTCAAAGATAGTCACTCTCTCTTTGGGGACAGGGAGATGTTGTGGTTACAAAGGTTCACCTGGAGGGCTTCCCGGGTCCCAAGCACACTCTACTTCTTGACTTGGTTGGTGGTTTCATGGATTTCTGCTTTGGTGTTTTATTAAATTCTATAAATGAGTTCCCTGAAAGCTCAGTTGGTAAAGAATCCGCCTGCAATGCAGGAGACCCCGTTTTAATTTCTGAGTTGGGAAGATCTCCTGGAGAAGGGAAAGGCTGCCCACTCCAGTATTCTGGCCTGAAGAATTCTATGGACTTGTATAGTCCATGGGGTCTCAAAGAGTCGCACACGACTCAGCGACTTTCACTTCCACTTCATAAATGAGTTCTGTTCATTTTTTATTTGATATAGTCTACCTTTTGATCAAGAAGATGCCAATTAACAAAGAGAGGCTAGCCAAAATAGGTTGTAATATTCAGGGGGTGGTGGTTGCTGTTACTTCGTTGCTAAGTCGTGTCCGACTCTTTCGAGACCCCATGGACTGTAGCCCACCAGGCTCCTCTGTCCATGGGATTTCCCAGGCAAGAATACTGGAGTGGGTTGTCACTTCCTTCTCCAGGGGATCTTCTTGACCAGGGGTTGAGCCCGGATCTCTTGCATTGTAGGCAGACTCTTTACCATTGAGACACAGGGGAGCTGGAGGAGGAGGTTAACAGAAAACAGAACCCCAGTAAGAGACGGGGAGGGACTTGGGTCTTCTCACCCTGGTGTCCTTTACTCTAGGGCCTCCCCTCCAGCCCCCACCTCCAACAGCCTAAACCTGCTGAATACCTGCCCTGTGACTGAGGGAGCTTCAGATCCTCTCCTAGGTGTGCAGACAGTTACCGCTCACCTCCAGGGGACACACAGAGATGACCCAGGGACTTTATCCTAGCACAGAAAGTGCCCACTGTGGGAGGAGGGAGCAGCGCTCCAGCGTGGCTGAGGGCAGAACTGTCAGTCATGCGGCATCAAATGACCTTGGGTTACTGGCAGAGTGAATAAGTGAAAACGTTTGTCTCTTTGTCTGCAAGAGCAAAGAGCTGGGTCTGCTGCTATAAAATCAGGTAGTTCACGTTTTTTGGTGACCCACAACAGTTGTTCTGAACAGCTCAGTTGAGAACATTCTCCGCGCTCTGGAATAAGGTAGGTAAGGTTATGGGGGTGATATATCCATACAGAGCAGCTTGGGTTCTGAGTGCTAAAAGCTTCTCCAGTACAAAAAGGATTCAGCAGTAGTCAACATAACGTGAAAGAAACGCTATGTGTTTCAGAGCTACCAGTGGACTTCAGATACCATCAACTTCCGCCACTCACAAATGGCTTCAAAAGCCCCGTGAGTTCAGCAGAGCCACCTCGAGTGCGTTTGCAAAGCGTGAGCTCCATCTTCAAAGTCTGGCTGCCACTCCACCAGCTTTATAATTTGAACCTGCAGACTGACATGCACATACACACACAGAGTCAATGGCTTAAAAATAAAAGGTCCAAAACCCACCCACCCATCTTGCCTAACTCTTCCCTTCTGCAGATAAAGAAGCTGAAGTCAAGAGAGGGTAGGGGGTGTCCTCGGAGTCACCTGGAGTGTTACCAGCAAAGCAGGACTGAAAAGGAGACTGTCTGTTCCCTGCGTGACTTTTCCCAACCTGCAGTGTTGCTCCTTAACCACAGGTGGGCAAATCAAAACCAGGGAACATAAAATAAGCAAGGCAAAACAAGACCTAATTACCAACAGCACCTAGATCCTCATGTTCTTGTCGAGATTCAAAGAGTTTATGACTATATCTGAATATTCATTGGAAGGACTGATGCTGAAGTTCCAATTCTTTGGCCACCTGATGCAAAGATCCAACCCATTGGAAAAGGCTCTGATGCTGGGAAAGATTGAGGGCAGGAGGAGAAGGGAGCAACAGAGAATGAGATGGTTGGATGGCATCACCGACTCAATGGACATGAGTTTGAACAAGCTCTGGGAGATGGTGATGGACAGGGAAGACTGGCGTGCATTCTATGGGGTTGCAAAGAGTTGGACACCACTGAGTGAGTGCACAACAGCAACAGCAACATAACTGTGCCTGTTTAGAACAGCCCCTGGCAGGTAACCGAGAACTGGGGTGAGTGTTTACTGTTCTCATGAAATGACACTTTTCTCGTCCTTTCCGTCTCTTCACCCACTTTGTTAACACACTGTTCTGGTGCTACTAAACATCAGCGTGAAGTTTCAAAAAGGCCACAAACCCATACAAGGAATGCAACCAGCAACCTGTGCTCTCCAGTCAGAGGACAACAGCTGCTGGGAGGAGAATCTGATATGCATCCGGACAAGAGCTTAATGCACGAACAATTTTACACATAATCCACTCCTCCCTGTAGTTCTAGCCACGAATAGTTTCTTCACCACTAACCATGTGCTCATGGCGGGTTTAGAGGCTGGCAGTAGCTGAGGAACTTTATCTTGATATTTTTCATGAAAATTGAAGAATGGGTACACTGACACGTGTTTCTGCCATGTTAAATATACTTGGAGAAGCAGGTCTTAGAGCAGAAAGCAGAGAAAGTCGAGGGTCCCAAGTGTTCTGGCCTCACCTCCAACTTTGCCGGGCAGGGCGACATCCCAGACACCTGGGCAGAGTGTCCCGGTGTCCTGAGGCAGTCTGTTCTTGCCCATCCACCTCCAAACAGGAGGCCACCCCATGCTGGGGGCTGCGGCTCTGTCTTGCCCTTTTGTTGCCTTAACCATGGAGAAGGGAGTTCCTGACACTGAAACGGATCATTCCTCCTACTGGAATCCTCTAGCTGCCTGTGCCTGAAGAAGCCAATTGAGTGCCTAAGCAAAAGTAAGATTTTTTAAACATTTATTTTTATCATTCCTACCACTGTGCTAATTTTAAAAAGTGAAAGTCGTGCAATCGTGTCTGACTCTTTGCGACCTCATGGACCATACCATCCATGAAGTTCTCCAGACCAGAATACTGGAGTGGGTAAGCCTTTCTCTTCTCCAGAGGATCTTCCCTACCCAAGGATCGAACTCAGGTCTTCCCATTAAAACAGATACTAAAGAATTTGGGGTCTGGGAGTAACATATAGAGGCTTTCCAGGTGGCTCAGGGGTTAAGAATCTGCCTGCCAATGCAGGAGATGCAAGAGATGCAGGTTCAATCCCTGGGTTGGAAAGATCCCCTGGAGATGGGAGGCTACCCATTCTAGTGTTCTGGTCTGGAGAATTCCACCGACAGAGAAGACTGGCGGGTTGTAGTCCAAGGCGTCACAAAGAGTTGGACACAACTGAACACACACACACACACACAGTAATATACAGACTGGCCTGAAGGGGAAGAACTGAAACCTGGAGGACTTGTCCTAGCAGGTATTGATTCACAGTTTTACATCAGCCAAATCCCTTCCTGCAACATCTAAGACCCGACAACTTCCTGGTCTGCCTTACAGACAGAGCGATCCCCTGTCGGTTCAGTTCCGGTATCTGGTTTCTGGCATGTTTTCTATTCACAGTACACACTTTGAAGTACCATGTTCAATTTTAAATGAATGGAGAAGAAAATATTTAATAACATTTGAAGATTGGCTCAGAAAGTTTAAAAGATTAAGAATAAAAATGCTTTTGCTTAAAGCGAGAAATCAAAAAGTAAACAAGTAGCGTTCTTCTCCAAAATGCAAGAGGTTTTTGAGTTCCTACAAGGTGAAGAAGCTACTTGAATATATTAACAAACATTAGCTGATCCCAGTAAACAAAATACACATAAAGGATTTGTTTGTCTAATGCCAACTCATGAGGTTAAAAGGAAACAGGGGAAAGGGACAGTACATCTGATTAAGAAAAAAAAAAAGGAGTGGGTTAAAGTTAAATCATTATAGATTTAACTTCTGGACAGGATGGATTTCCTGTCTTCATTTGTTCCCCTAGAGTCTCCAGATTAACATTTACCCAGTGCACACAGGGGCCACTTCACTGGCCGAGGCAGGATTATAATAGGTGATGCCTTACAAAGGAGTGTGATACCATCCAGTAGTTGGGAGAGGACAGTGATGTGAAAAGGGATCGTATGTATGGAAAGTCTTTGCGGATTACACCAAAAGCATGACATTATCATCAGAAAGGGCGGGGTAGGTTTTATACGCAACATATGAAGCAAAATCAGCACGGTATATATACATTTGATTGGTATTTTGCCAACTTCCAAACATAGCCTTCGAAGCTTCTGCACGAGTGCTAAGTCACTTCAGTCATGCCCAACTCTCTGGCACCTCATGGACCATAGTCCATCAGGCTCCTCAGTCCATGGGATTCTCCAGCAAGAATACTGGAGTAGGTTGCCATGTCCTCCTCCAGAGCATCTTCCTGACCTAGGGATCAAACCTGCGTCTCTTAGTGTCCTGCATTGGCAGGCAGGTTCTTTACCATCAGAGCCACCCGGGAAGCCTCTAAAAGCTCCTATGTTCAAGAGCATTGCTGCTGGACTATTATGATTCTGATATTACAGCAGAGAACTGGACTTCCATCATCTCATAAGAGAAACGGCCAGTATTCTATCAGAAGCATGACTCCTTAAGTGTCTGTGAAGAGTAGGCTAGCCCGAGCTCCCTTCTGATGATCTGGGAGAGTCATCATGCACTGCTGTAGTCTCAGAAATGTACTCTCCAGTTTGTGGGGTGGCTGTTTAGACACTGATTTGAGAAAGTTCTTTGTCCATCAACATATTCCAGCCAAGCTTTCGGTAGTAAAGCTGGTTTCTAACTTGAGCCTCACCCTGATTGTAGATGTTGCAGGAGGACACTAGCCCCTGAGAACTACCAACCAACAGGCTCAATATTCCTGCTGTTTGTATTATCACCTTGTTCCCCATTTACAATGTACAGTTTAATGCTCTCATTCTGAAGAGAGAAGACTCAATCATTATTTGGGGTTCATTTTCTGAGCAGAGGCTTAGTCACCTTCATATAATTCTTACTGTAGCCTAATGAAGAAGCCATGATTCTAGGGTGGGACGAATTGAGAGAGTAGTACTGAGACATACGCACTACCGTATGTCAAACAGACAGCTGCTGGGAAGTGGCTGCATGACTCTGGGAGCTCAGCCTAGTCTCCATGACAACCCAGAGGGGTGGGGTGGGGTGGGAGGCGGAAGGGAGGGTCAAGAAGGAGGGAAAATAGGTATACATATGGCTGATTCATATTGATATACTTCAGAAATCAAGACAACATCATAAAGTAATTATCCTTCAATTAAAAATAAATAATTTAAAAAATAAAAAAGAAGCAACAGTTCCTCAAAAGCTCTTGAAGACGTATTTTGCAAACATGTGTCTAGGTTCCCTGATAATTTAAATACTGATAGACTTTGAAAGTATTCAGTGATTCTGTGAAATAATTCTGCATCCTCTTCTCACCTTCACCTTCACCTTCATAAGAAAAAAAAAAACTTTTCTGTAAGACATGTCCAGTGAAAAGCTGTTTTGCTGGCTTCCTGGAGAGACCAGGTGGTAGCAAAAACAAGCAGAGAAAATAAAGGGAAAAAGCCAACTTCCTAAACAGGCTGACTCAGCTCTTTGGTGTTAGTGTTGACATGATTTTTTTTTTTTTTTGCCTTCCCTATTCAGCTGCCAGGAATTAAGAGAAAAAATAAAAGCGTGAGAAGGACAGTTCAGTGGAGAAAGTCAACATCCAGGGTTTTGCGATGTTGGAGGTTCAGAAGTGTCAGCCCCTCCTCTGGGGGATGCCATAACAGAACAGCAGAAGTGTGTCGTTGCACATCACTGTCACACACCACTGCACACTCTAGGACCCTTCCAGAAGAACCTTAGGACCCTTCCAGAAGAACCTTAGGACACTTCCAGAAGAACCTTAGAACCCTTCCAGAAGAACCTTAGAACCCTTCCAGAAGAACCTGGCTTCCTACAGTATATTCACAACCAGGTTATTTGACCAGGATTGCCCAGGAAAACGTTTCTGTCCAAAGAATTTCTGTCAAGAGGAGTTTCTTAGACAGGGTAATAAGAGGGTAGGAAAAAAATATCTGCAAGTCATTGAAAACTGTGAACTAGCCCGCCCACACAATAGCATCCCCTCCAGGTCCTCGTCATTCTCATCAACCTGCCGACACCTGGGCTAAGATCCCACATGACAGCTCAGAATGTCCTGCTTTTTCTGCGGAGCCTGTCAGAGAAAAATATCTGAACAAGAATAGCTTGAATCCTGAAGGCACATAACCAACTTCTCATTTTTGCTTGTAGTTGGGGAAAATTTTACATTTTCAATACTTTTTTTAATTTTAAAAACATTTATTTATTTGGCTGTGATGAGTTAGTTTTGGTATGTGGGATCTTCGCTCTTCCTGGTGGCATGCAGAGGTTAAGACTCTGCGCTCCCAAAACAAGGGGCCCAGGTTCGATCCCTGGTCAGGGAACTAGATCCCATATGCTGCAATGAAACACTTTCTAAATAGTTAATATTCTCTTTGGAAAGAGCCCGTGGAAAAATCCCATGGATGACACAGACACCTTACAAGCTAAAGGCTTGGTGTGCTGCAGTCCTTGGGGTCGCAAACAGTTGGACATGACTCAGTGACTCAACAGTAACAACAGAATCACTGTGTTGTCTGCAATATGATTTATGCAAAGGTCAGGAAGCCCAAATTATAACTTCCTTCTTCAGAACAGCAGCAGCTTTCCCATAAATACTGAGCTTCCTTAAACAGACCTCCCTGTCTTTCACGTTCCTGGAAGGTCACACCAATTAGATAGGCAACCATGGTTTCAGGGCTTAATATTCACTATACAGGGAGCGATTCTCTCCAAATCAATTCGGTCTTCTTTTGCTCCTTCCTTTGAGTAATGGTAAGGATACATAAAACTTCATTCCTTTACTAGATTTTAACAGATGAGCAATTTCATCCTAACTACAGGGAATAGAGAGAGAGAAAAAACCTCAGAGCTCATAGACTGTAGCCTGCCAGGCTCCTCTGTCCATGGAATTTCCCAGGTAAGAAATTGGAGTGGGTTGCCATTTCCTTCTCCAGGGGATCTTCCCAACCCAGGGACTGAACCTACACCTCTTGCATTAGCAGGAGGATTCTTTACCGCTGAGCCATCAGGGAAACCCGTGAGGTTCTATGTACTTGCACTGGAAGAGAACTGGTACATTTTCCCGTCCAAATTCCCCATCCCGACCATGGTTCAAGAAGGAAATAAGACACAAAGCTTTCAATGCAGAAACTCCTTTGGCACATCATTTCATCCCCTAGATTACTTACTACTTTGACTTGATGGATGATGGGGATCGTCATGTCTCTAGTGAAGGAGGCAGAATTTGGAAAACAGAAGGGCTCATCAATCTTCTCAGTGGTTAATCAAGGATGTGTTTGGTTGTTCCTGAGGGATTCACTCACAGAGTCATCATGACTTATACGCTCATTATTTAACTGCTATCCTGTCTCCGGGTGCTGAGAACTCTTTAGAAGATCATCTGTTAGCACTTGGATGGCGGACTACCTGCTTTAATCGACTCACTGCAGTGTTACGATGGGAAAGAACAGATTTTCAATGTACCAGCCTTAACTTTAACTGCATCCTTGTCAGTTTACACTTAAATCAAGCTGCACACTTGATGACAGAGATGCACTGATGTTGCTATTTAAGAACATCAATGGCATTTCCGTATTAAATGTCAGTTTGTTTGTGCTCTGCCCATAGCTTAAGACCATAAGCCTTCTGGAAAGAGTGTATGTATTTCTGAATGTTTCTATTTTGCTCAGTAGGGGTGATGGTGACATGGAAATTTTAGCTCCTCTGATGGAGAGAGGATGCCCTCGTGCCACTCGACATACTTATGCCCATTCCTGACGGGCCCCAAATGTTTTCTGTTGTTCTAATCCCTAGGAAAGAATGTTGGATTGATACTCAGTTATGACTCATTTTATGGAGTGGTTAGGGTCTGTAAAGATGTATGTTGCTGCTGCTGCTGCTAAGTCGCTTCAGTTGTGTCTGACTCTGTGTGACCTCATAGACGGCAGCCCACCAGGCTTCCCTGTCCCTGGGATTCTCCAGGCAAGAACACTGGAGTGGGTTGCCATTTCCTTTTGCAATGCATGAAAGTGACAAGTGAAAGTGAAGTCAATGTGTGTTAACTCACATCATATTTTAAATAAAATGGGACAGTTTAAACATTAAAGAAAAATTCCTCTTGCAGTCTAACATCTAAAGATTCATAAAAGTCAAGCGGTTCTGTTTACGAAGGAAAAGGGGCCATGGGAACCAGTCCCCTCACATTGCCCTAGCCTCTCAGTCCTTGAGGCTCTTAAAATCGCCTAAATCTTCTTAGAGGACTGATTTTAAAAATCTTGTCCCCCAGTTGTCCATGAAGAATTATAGGATTGAGAAAAGAGACCATTCTAACCATTACATGTCCTCCTTAACCTATATGTCACAGAGTATGCTTGTTTAACTACAAGCCACCTGGAAGTTTTAACAGTTGAACAGTTTTTAAACTCCTTAAGCCTCTCCTCTCATGACCTGATATTCCTGGGGCATTTCCAATCTGAAAAGCCAATGGTCTGCTTTGTAGCGTTGCTGTGAGAAGGCTGGAAAGAATGAATGATTTGTTCTTTGTGCAGCTGGTGAAGAAGAAATGCCAAAAGTTCTTCACAGGCTGTGAGTGGACACTTTCTTCCTTTAAGAAACTATTTGATGGTGGTTTCGGAAGAAGAGGCATTCCAAATAACCCCCTTTGCTTTCAATGGTGTGGCCTGTCACTGGGGATCAACTTTCCTCTCTCTTCCCCAGGTTAGAAAATGAGCTTCCTGTGCTGAGATGAAGCAGGAGTCCAGGAGCCTCTGTGGGTCCATTTTGAGGATGTGCAGAGCTGATTCGGCACCCAGGAGGTATTCAACCACGGGCCGCACGTAATGACATGTTGACTCATTACACCTGGGATTTTATAAAAGTACTCATGGCGGGGCTGGTTTCCCTCATGAGTTGGGGGCTCTTTCAGGCTGAATCCAAGGGAAAACTTGTAACAGAACTTTTGACTTTGGGACATGCAGTCTGAGGATGCATGTATTTTTCACTGACTCTGTCTCTTAGCAAATATTTATCCTTCAGCCTCTGCCCTCATGAACCAGGCTTGCTCAGTTCCACATTTAAAAGTTTTCTTTTTTTTTTTCTTTACATGCAGCTTGGTTCCATCAGCCCTTATACATAACCAGGTATGTTCTGCTTTTGAAGTTTTTCCTTCAGCTCCACCTTCTTTAGGATCTGATACTCTCAACGGACTTCCTTAGGGAACATTCATTGCAGAACTTAACGTTGTTCAATGTAGCACTTTATGAATTTCTTATGTGCTTGCTGTCTGCTGGTATTACATGGACAAAGTTTGGCTCCACTGACCCAAGTTTCCTATGACTCAAAAGCAACTCGTACACAGTACACCCACATATATACACATATATGCATTCATCCATGAGCACATAGCACATAATACGGTGCCAGGAGCAGAGCAGGTGTTCAAGTGTTTACTGAACTGAATTAAAATTCAAAATTGTATCAGTTATGTCAATTAATAAGAAAAGTAGCTTATTTTCATAATTTACCATCCTCTAAAAAAGAGTGCAAATTGAAAAGCAGAAGGTATAGCTCTAGTCTTCATTCTTTAACTGCAATTATTATATAAAATTTTTAGAGTTGACTATAACCATGCCACCTATATACAAAATTCAATTTTAAATTGTTCAGCAACATACTTTTTATTCTTCAAAGGCTTAATGGATAAGCAATAAGCACACTGGCTCTTGTCTAAAAAAAAATTATTTTGGCAATAAAACTGTGCACCTACAGGTAAAGATTTAGGCAGGAGATAGATGAGTTAGAGGGCTTCCCTGGTGGCTCAGATGGTAAAGAATCTGTTTGAAGAGATGTGGGAGACTTGGGATCAATCCCTGGGTTGGGAAAATCCCCTGGAGAAGGAAATGGCAACTCACTCCAGTATTCTTGCCTAGAGAATTTCATGGACAGAGGAGCCTGGTGGGCTACAGTCCATGGGGTTGAAAAGAGTTGGACATGACTGAGCAACTAACAAAAAAAAAAAAAAAAAATAGTAGAAATGTGGGCAAAACGAAAGTCTCTTAAAAACCTTTTTGGTAGCAATTTTGATTATAATGTCATGTTTATTGCCATCGAAGAACTGTTCTATTTATTCCAGTTATTCTTATCTGGTGATTTTCCACTAAGTATAGAAAATGCATCCCCAGACTCTCACATCTTCAAGGTATTTTTATACTTTTATACAATGAGCACTATAAAAGAACTGAGCCTACAGTTTGGTTTGACATTTTTCAATGCTGAGATGCTGAGAAATGTTCCCAACATAACTAACCTCACAATCAACACAGTAGCACTGAAACCCACAGGAAACAAGTTGTTCCTGGGGAACAGGTAGAAAGGGCATGGCTGTTGCCCTTGCTGGCATCAGCCATAAAGCTAAATCCCTTAAGTTGTTTTTAAACCTGGGATGGAGTCTACTGATGGAGAAAAAAGTTACATCATACAAAGTTCTAGCTGCTTTTCCTACCCAGGTTCCAATGTTCTCCAAAATGATAAGTCCTTTGTCACTGACTCGACTCAGAGTGCACGTTTACCCTGTATCCTATTTCCAAGTGTCAACAATATACTCATTGGAAAAACAAAACGAAACAAAAACACAACTGCATGCTTAATGGCAACCGTGAAACCAAATTTCTGAAATCTCAAGCACAAATATTCTACCAGACTATTCTTCATACATTCTATATTCTATATCAAGCCTCAGCTATGAAAGGAGTGCTGAGGAGGCTGAGTGTCACAAGATTGTTTTTCAGGCAGCCTCATGGAGTCATTACCTTGATGAATTTTCCACACTCTAAAATTTGGTCCATGGCCTTGCAGGCTTGGAAACCTGATCTGTCAGCAAAGCTGGAGCAAAGTCACATCTCGGAGGTGGACTTACAACTCAAAGAGCACAGAGCACCAAAGAGTGATGTCAAGATGCAAACATATTAATTTACCGCGAGAACCATAAATGTCAGATGGACTGAAACCCTCCCAGGGCAAGCCAGAACATTCTCTCTCTGTGGACAGAAGCAGAGGGGGAGCCAAGTCATAACCCGAAGGTTACTCGGTGACGAAAAAGTGGAACAAAGGGAATAAACAGTAAATAAATCAAAGACAAGACAGGAATTCAGAGTCTAGAGCTATGATTTCCCGACTCACCCTGACATTTCAGACTAGAAAAGGTGACCCATCAGACCTGCCAGGCAGCTGAGGACCCAGCTCTCACGGGTGGCACTACCTGGGAACTGCAGATCCACATGGGTGGGTAATTAGTCCTTTTGATTGACAGATTTTTCCTTTAGGTATGTCACTGTCTAATTCTGGGAGACCCTAAGGTAACCACTACTCTCTCCGCTGGTGTATATAAGGTACCATCAGGTTCTTTCATTTCTTCTTTTTGTTTATTTTTTGTTGTCATTCTTTTCTTTCCATTCAGACCACTACCACTACCAGAAAATCTAGGGCCTCATCTCCTGATGGCAGGGTCTAACTGATCTACCAACTTCAACCCTGTCCCCTTACCCAACTCCAAAGACCACTACTGTGTAAATTGACCTTAAATTAGCATTTTATATGTTTTCCAAACTTCCCTCATACCAGACACTCCCAGTGACTTTATTCAAATGCTTTCATATCTGTGGCCAATTTATTATCATTTTTTCTATTGCATGAACCTTTAACTCCAGGCAAATCTACTGTCTCTTAACATCGTATGTGCACCCTAACTTCTGTCTCTGCTCCCTCCTGGGTTCCTGGGAGTCAACTCAAGATCTTCATCCTCCATGAAAATATCTCTGAAGGTCCAAATCTGAAACTGACCTTTCCATGCTTTAGTCTCACTTGATATTTAGTGTATCTGGAAAGTAATTATTATACATCGTACCAAAGGACAGGGGAGCCTAGCGTGCTGTAGTCCATGGGGTCTCAAAGAGTCAGACACAACTTAGTGACTGGACAACAGACATCTCCTCAATTAGAATAACCTGTTTACAGTTGGAAACAGTACATTTTGCCTTTTTTATATCCTATTTCTTCAATGCCTTGATACCAGGGTGCTCAATAAACAGGTACTTAGAACTGACCTTGTCTACATATAGGTTAAAATTCTGAACTCCCCTAAGAGCCTAGGGTAGAACTTGAATGGGAGACGCTTAGCTGTTTCTCCAGGTGTCTGTGAGTTGTCAGTGGCACATGCTTCTTCCACACCTTTAGAGGGATTTCATAAAATCGACATTCTCCCCAACATCTCGCTTGTTCTCTGTACTGTCTGATGTAACAGCTGGAGACATCTTTCAACTTCTGTTAATTTCACTGAATCAGCCTCAAAGTAAAGTACTGGCTTTAAAAAACAGTCTAGACCTCAGATATGTGGAGACTCTCATCAGCAAGAACCTTATGGGGAAATAGTTACATAGAAAAGCCTAAGAGGTCCCTCCAGTATGATGGTGCAGTTGGTAAAAGGGTGAAAAGTCAGATTTCTATGGCTTATGAAAAGCAAAGGGATCAAGAAGGAAACAGTCTTAAGCAATTTTAGTTACCATGTTGCTTTTTGGTATTCTTACCTGATCCTACCAGGTCTCCAGCCTGATTGGAGAGTACACTACGAAAGATCACCCCTTTTTTGTCTAAGACAATGAGCTGATTTGCAACAGTATCCGGGAGGACAGAGTTTCTTTTATTTCCTACCAAAGAACTATTGCTCACTGGGAGGACACCCAGACTGTTGTCAACAGGATCTTCCGTGATTATGAAAGACATGAAAATACATACACCATCTCATATTTCATGGAATTTGGCAGCTCCCCATCAGAAATGTTGGGGAACAATCTGGCTAAGTCTTGAAAGTAGGAACGAGAAACCTAACTCAGAGTGGAACGAAGGTGATAATCTTTCCTAGGAAGGAGGAAATTGCTAGATTAAGCAAAGATAATTAAGCCTGATTGGTTAATTATAAAAACATAAACACAATAAAGATAGCTTAATCATAGTAAATAAAAGAAAAACCTATATTAAAACAGAGTATAATTTCTTCCTAGGCAAGGAAGAATTAATTCTTAGAGGTAGACCAAGAGTTTGTAAGGTTCCTGACTGTCCTCCTAACATTAAAATAAAATTGGAGACTGATTATTATTACACTGAATACAAATTATAATATATTGTATTGGTCAATATATATGTGAATGCAAGCTACAGGAAGTGAGAATCTTGTAAATAGGTACAAAATTATAAACAATATATAACAGATTTGAAATTTTGATGTTCCCCATTTATATTTCCAGAAAAGTATTTTCTATTAGTGAGTGTTAATTTCTTTCTCTCCTTTTTGGAATATAATCCTAGAGTTCTAATATATCTTAACACAAACTCATCAAAACAGATGGGAACATGGAAGCCATTTCCCAGCTTCCCGGGGGCTTCCCAGCGTGAGCAGACTGAGATCAGGCTAAAGAGGGAACAAGCGTTTCTTCTATTTGTAAATAAGTTCAAAAGGAGATTTCAAACCTTCCTCTAAACCCTTGTCAATTCACCAAAAATGTAAGATTTCTAGCCAATATTTCAGTTCTTGTGTACAGCAGTTCTCAAAAGACGTAGTCGGGATTTGATTATGAAGTAATGAGTTACGGGCTGCCCATGACCGTAAACTTCATCACCTTATGCCTGCATCATCTATTTAGTCTTATATATAAAAACACGAGGTTCACTTTAAAATCTAATCTCTTATGTTTGCTAGTTTTTAAAAACAGAATATTCCCTTTACCAACATGGTATATGCCACATTTAAACAGTTATCCCTATTCTGAGCTGGTGGGTGAAAGAGTAAATGTTGCCTGTTTCCTCTAGAGCCCACCTTCCTTGTCCAGGTTTCATCCTGGCATTTAGATTCTCGTCATTTTGAACGAACACATAACTTTCTCATTTTGCATAAGAACGATCTTCTTTGGGGAGAAAATGTATTCCTTATCTACCACATACACCAAAAAATATTTTCTGCCTTTGTTCAATTTTACATATACCTACAGAGTCACCTAGTTTTTAAAATAAGTTATTCCACAAATTGAAAAATATAGAAAAGCAGATACAAGCTTTCTATTCTAAGCATTATTAAAAAAAATATACATTCTCTAATTATGTGGTAGTATATTTTGATTACAAAAATTTAAGTTACTTTGGAGATATTTGGGGCTCTAAAAGTGCATGCTTGCCTGATGATTTTCAAACCAGAAATAATCAAGACTTTAAGAAACTGAAACGTCACATTGAAGCCCACCATAAGAATTGCTTTTGTTGTGCAAAATAGCAGTCCCATAGAATGTAAATTGTCTCACAACTTTTCAAGTCTATGGTTAAAATGATTGTTTCTCACTTAATTTCAAATTTCCATTTCTTCTAAGAAATATAGATGGATGTACTTGGCTGCATACATACAACATTTGTTCATTCATGTTCCTGTCCTTTTGTAATCAATTTCTTACAAATTGAGCAAAGCGACAAAAATTCCATCAGGAAAACCCATGCCGTAAATCTTAGTGTTTTCCACAGTGTGCTTTACTTTATAATGAACTGGCTAATCTCAGTCAAATAAAAACTGTGAAAAACAAACAAAACCTTCAGATCTTCTCCTGTAACAATCATTTTACATATTCCTAAAGATTTGATTAAAAAAAAATCATAAAAACTTGGGTATATTAAGGACAATTGAAGTGCAATCAGCAGTTGAACCCTGTAAAAGTCTGGCTTGGCAAGTGAAACGTTAAAAGTTTAAAAATATTTATGATTAAGAAAACATCTACCTTAGAGTATGTTCCCATTAGGTTATTTTGCAACCATACCTCGATTTAATTAAACCCAAAAAAGGAATTTTCTTTTCTTTTCTTTTTTTTTTTCCTGAGGCCAGGAAGTGACTTAAATATTTTCCATGATGAGAAGCTGGCAAAACAGTCACTTTGAATAGATCCCTAGAGGAGGAAACCTGGGGTGTTTTCTTGGGTTGTGGATGAAAGATAAAGTCGGCGTGAAACCAGAGCGCAGGCCGGACACATACCTCGTCCTTGGGTTACTCCGTAAAACTCGGCCGCTATCCGAGCCGCTTCCTTGCGGTTGCCTTTCACTATGTAGAAGTGGCTGAGGATGGCCAGGCTGATTTTCACAAAGAGCTTGAAGCAGAAAAGGGAGAGGATGGTGAAGTAGACGTTGGAGAGCTGCTGGGCGAACGGCCGGTTTTCCTCCACCACCGACATCGCTGCGCAGGCTGGGCCGCCGGGCCGGGTCAGATCCAAGTCCTGAATGCGCTTGGCTCCGGTCCGGGATGCTCCTGAACAGCTGGTCCTGAGGAAAGAAAATATCAGCTGGTGGCAATGCCTCCAGCTCAAAATATTTATACTGTCCATAAAAGTGCCTCGCACACGCCTATTGGTCTGACAATATTCCGGGGGAGCGGCGGCAACACGTGCCGGCTTCTGAGACGCCTAACTTTCCGAGCTGGGTATAAGATGACGCCCCAGCTCCCTGCTCAGAATTTCAAAAGCCAAGTCTTGACGTTAATGTACAGAGTGTTTCCTTTTTGTTGTTTGTTGTTTAGTCGCTCAGTCATGTCGGACTTTTTGCAACCCCATGGATTGTAGCCGACCAGGCTCCTCTGTCCATGGGATTCTCCAGGCAAGAATATTCCGGTGGGTTGCCATTCCCTTCTCAGGGAGATCTTCCTGACCCAGGGATCGAACCCACCTGCTTTGTCAACTGAGCTAGCCAGGCAGCTTAGTTTTAGGGGAGGAAATAATTGTCCTGAGAGCTTTGAAGGCTTTGGGTAAGGGCTTCCCGGTGTGAATGTAAGCAAAACACGTTATCAAGGTAAAATGAAGTCCATCACTTTAAACCTTCGAAATGGTCCTATTTGTAGACTATGAGCTAAATTATCGAATAGTTAATGACTTGTGGATTTAATGACCGCTCATCAAATTAGCCAATTATGTGGCTTCCGTCATTGTCAGGAAAAAAAAAATGTATAAGTGGATAGACTGGAAAGCGACAGGGTCATAATTTTAGGCTATTTATTCATCCATTAAACACGTTTTAAGCACCTGCTATGTGTCAAGCATTTAGCTGGATGCTGCAGAGGCAGAGAATGTCACAGCCACAAAGAACTCAGAGTCTAGAGGAGGAAAGAGAAATGAGATAAAATACAAGTGAGGACAGGGCAGCATAAAGAGGAAGGGTCTGGTCCTGGCAGGAAAGAGTTCAAAGGCTTCCTGGAGGAGGCACTGTATCCAGAGAGTTTCAAACAAACAGAAGTGCTTCATCTTTACTCTTGCAAACCAAGCAAAAATATATATTTTTTAGACTGACAATCTTTGTTGCTGCTGCTATTGCTGCTAAGTCTCTTCCGTCGTGTCCGACACTGTGCGACCTCATAGACGGCAGCCCACCAGGCTCCCCATCTCTGGGATTCTCCAGGCAAGAAAACTGGGGTGGGTTGCCATTTCTTTCTCCAATGCAGGAAAGTGAAAAGTGAAAGTGAAGTCGCTCAGTTGTGTCCGACTCTTAGCGACTCCATGGACTGCAGCCTACCAGGCTCCTCCGCCCATGGAATTTTCCAGGCAAAAGTACTGGAGTGGGGTGCCATTGCCTTCTCCGCACAATCTTTGTTAGTTCAGTTCAATTCAGTCGCTCAGTCGTGTCCGACTCTTTGCGACCCCATGAACAGCAGCACACCAGGCCTCCCTGTCCATCACCAACTCCCGGAGTCCACCCAAACCCATGTCCATTGAGTCCGTGATGCCATCCAGCCATCTCATCCTCTGTCGTTCCCTTCTCCTCCTGCCCCTATCTTTCCCAGCATCAGGGTCTTTTTAAATG
This sequence comes from Oreotragus oreotragus, assembly GCA_006410675.1. NCBI lineage: Eukaryota > Metazoa > Chordata > Mammalia > Artiodactyla > Bovidae > Oreotragus > Oreotragus oreotragus. The sequence continues at coordinate 12,018 of SJYX01002353.1, read as the reverse complement.
AGTCAGCTCTTCACATCAGGTGGCCAAAGTATTGGAGTTTCAGCTTCAACATCAGTTAAACCCTATCTTATTAAGTTTAGAAATAAAATGCCACTATTTATAAGGGGATCCTTAAGCAAGCTATATTTTAAAAAGCAAAATAGAGTAAATTATTAAGAACAGTAATGTAGAGTGGCAGTATTTTGGCATTTAAGTAAAAAATAATATGCTGAGATACAAAATGACATATCATACAGGGAGTTTATTTATACATTTATATGACCTAGCTTGAAGCCTGTCCGTTGTTGTATTGCTTCCTGATTCTTCTGAGAAGTTCCAAAATCACAAATAATAACAAAGACATAGGAGAACAGAAGTGGCTCATTTTGGAATAAAGAATCGTATCAATGATGGGTCGTGCTGGGCAGAGTTGCAGGCTTTTTTATGCTTCGTGTCTTATCCGGTTGCACTGACGTACACAAAACATCCCTAAGACAAAGGAAGTGTAGCTGTAAAATAAATGTGCCAACGAAGCAGGCTTCTCCTTTCCCCAGGGACTGAGTGGTTCCCAGAAAAGTAAATTAGGTCAGTGTATTAGAAAGCCGTCACAGCCCTCTTTATGGGAAAGCCCCCTGGTCTTGAACTGCAGACTCTTGATGGTGGAGTAGCTGAGTATGAGATTGTGGAGGGTGACCCTCCTGCTAGTCTTCCCCCTGGCACGGGGAGGCATGCCCAGGGACAGCTGGGCCATCACAGTGCTCTGAGTCACCTGTACCCACTTCCGTGGAATCAGAAATAAAACCCACCTGAGTCACGCCTCAGTGTCTTCTCAGGTTTCACTCCTTCCTGTCTACCAGTAAGTGCTATTATAAATAATTATCTCCACATCAGCTCATCAGGGGACTGGATTCTTTGGGGCTGAGGAGCACTTTTATTTCAATAAGGCTGCTATCATTGGAACATTCAGTTTAACTTCCTACAGTTTTTACTAGTAGGAAAATACTAACTCTCCAATATCTAGGACTTTATGTCACGATGTCATGCTTCATTTTAATGAGTTCCTTGATTTCCCACCTTTCTTTCATTAGTATAAACTCTCCTTTGGCAACTTTTACCGTCTCTATTTCTATTAATCACTAAATAGAAATTAAGGCTAAATAGAAAAGCTCATAGTAAGTGAACTCATCAAATATAAACTAGATGCTGTATTTTTTACATTATTGCTCCTTCCAAGCAATACTATAAGTTATTGATAATTTATTAGTATCTAAAGGACACATGAAAAATATTGTGCACCTATTTTCCTGGCACTCATGTTTTCTTAAAAAACAAAATATTGATTAGTAATTTAAGTGATTTATTGAGATAAATACTTTTATCATTTACCATATTCAGAGGATGTGGTAGAGTGAGGTAGGTGATTAGTTGGCATAATCTAATCATGTTGGTTTTGATCAATCAAACTGAAACTGAGCTCAATAATTGTGTTACTAGAATGGGAGGAGAGTTAAAAGCACAGGGAGAAATCACTTATTGAGAGTTTACTATCAGCCACATGTTTTACGTAAACCTCCTCATTTACGATCTTATTCTATCCCAGAGGAGTGTCTATTATAGTCATTTACATTTTAAAAGATGAAGAAAGTGGAGTTCTGGGAGCTTTGGTGACCTATAAAAAGTCCATCTGAGCAACAGCACTATTTGAACACAGTTATGACTCTAAAATAGGTGCTCAAGTTACTGCCCATATTTTCTATTTTTAAGCACTTACTGTGGGAACAAGCAAGTATGATTTGTGCATATGGAGAGTGAGACAGAGTCACACAGAAGCACACACACAGCAGCGAGGTCGGACAAAGATTGCATTTGATCAGGTACCTAAATTAGCGTCTAAATCCGGGGGTGAGCCATCCAGGCTCTGATGACTGCATGAGATGGAATCTCGTGTGTGCTTGATTCCTGGGAGGCAAGGAAAAGGGCATTGTTTGGTGACTGGGCTAATACTTCTGGATTGTTCAAGGCTGGTGAGCAGCTCCCACTGAAAGAGCAGAGAGGAAGCAGATAGGGGGAGCAGAGAATAGGGCAGTCGAGATGCAGTACACTGAAAACCACGCTGAGTGCTCAAAACAGGGTCAAATGACTGAGGAAAAGCAAAGAGAATGAGGACCAAGAAAAGGACAGCGGGCATCACTGGTGAGCTTCAATTCGCTATTTCAGTAGGTTAATGGAGGAGGAATTTTAGGACATCCGAGACCAGGGGTGATTCTCAGAGCATCTTTCAAACAAAAGACAAAGAAAACAAAGACCCCTGGGCTTCCTCTTTCAGGCACATTTCTGGGTATGATCTCTGTTCCCTCCACCACACAGGTGTCAGAGATAAGACCACTCCCTGAGACCGTGACCTTTGCTCTTTCAAGTCTCTCATTCAGCTTCCTTTAGCATCCCGAGTACTACATGCATGAGTTGACACTGTGTGTGATGTGTTTTCGAGACTTAATTTCATGTCACTCAAATGTCAGCTATCATAATAAGTTTCAAATATGGCCAGATTAGTCTATAAATTTCCAGAGATAATGAGGCTAAATCGTTTTGATTTAACCATAGCATTGATTCAAATTGTTATACTAAACATGTCAAGAGGATATAATAAAAATTGCCTGTTTCTAGTGCTTTCCAGTTGTTAAATCTTGGCATAAATATTTTTAATGTAGAGGAAATAGAGTGACCCTATTGAAATCATGATTTCTTTGTTTTCTCTTTTAAAGAAATATGATCCTCTTTTCTGGTAGAAATCTTAAGGCTCTAGTTGGCTTTTTATTCATTAATATATTATTTTTATGTGAATATTAATAACTATTTCAACTGGCTGTCAGGACTATAATATAAGTTACTGTTTAAAAGTATTTGGAACAGTGTCTAGCACATACTAAGTGGTGTTTTATAAAAATCTGTTGAATAAATTAATTTAAAAAAATATGGCAACTGAAACAAACTGATGAAGATGAGGTTGGAATGTGTAGCTTGGTGTGTAATGAAGTGTAAGACTATCCAATAACATACAGATGCCCTAAATTTCAATATAAATGCCCTATCATTTTCCATGTGAAATAAAATTCAAAAGATATGAATGAATCCTAAAAAAGTGTTCAAAATAGATATATTCATAGGAATCAAAACTGTAAATAATCCAAGTGTCCATCAATAGGAAGTGGATAAACAAACTGGGATATTTATAAAACATAACACAGCTGAACAATAAAAGGATTAAGCTACTGATATGTGCAAAACATAGAAGATTCTCAAAAACTTCTGCTGAGCAAAAGAGTACCTATCGTATGATTTCTTTTATATGAAGTTCAACATTATAAATATCATATAACAATATAAATATATGGTGATATGAATTAAAAGGCTGATTTCCAGGGACAGGGTTGAGGATTGACTAGAGAGGGCAATGAGGTATCTTTCCAGGAAGATAGGAATATTATCTCTCTTTATTTGGGTGATGGTAACATGTGAGGGCCAAAGGAGAAGGGGGCGACAGAGGATGAGCTGGTTGGACGGCATCACTGACTCAGTGGACACGAGTTTGAGCAAATTCCAGGACATAGCCAAGGACTGGGAAGCCTGGTGCATTACAATCCATGGGGTCCCAAAGAGCCAGACACGACTTAGTGACTGAACAGCAACAGGGAGTATATATTTTTAAATAATCTTATTAAGTGTTCATTTAAATCTGTGCATTTTACTGTAAGTGAATGACACTGCAATAAAATAAAAACTGACAAAATAAGTGTTGGCTTTTGGTAATGGCAGGCTAGTTAATTCTTCAAGCAGAGACAACAAAAATTTCTGGGTGAAATATTGAAACCACGTTCCTAGTAATATCCACGAAGTATGAAGAAAGTGAGAAGTCACTGGCCCAAGAATGTAGGACAAGAGGAAAATCCAGAGAGGGATTTCAGGCCATGCTTGCCCCAGGGACCAGAAGAGATGGCAGAGAGATTAAGCAGTCCTCCTAACAGTCCCTGGGGGAAAGGACACATAAAATGTGATGTATACATTCTGCCAAGATTGAAGGCCATGATACAGGGCTCACACTTACAGCTGATGTCCAGAAGAGGCAAAAGAAGAGTGAACCAGAGGTACACCAGCCACTTTCAATGACTACAATCTACATGGTCTAGAAAATTTCTGTCCTGGAGATTGGCTTAAGGTGATTCAAGATTGCTAGCACCCATAGGCATCTGTCAGAAAGAAACAATGAAAAGCATGCTCTCTGGAGGAAGATAATATTACAGGCCTTAAGTTACTTCTATACATTTTTCTAAAGACATACGTAGCACTCATTCAAAAATAAGAAAACACTCAAAAAGATGTATCCTATGAATCAGAACCAGCACAAACGAAATGACGGAAAGAAGCCCATGAGTATTGGGGACAGTGAAGTTTCCAGAAATCTAAGGCCTGTCCTGTTTTTTTACTAAGCTTAAGGAGACAGAAGCCAGTGTAGTCACTCCACCAGGAGCGGGGGTTGGGGCATGCCCAAGGCCATGCAGCCCCCCTCACAGGGGACAGAACACGGGGGTCACGTCCTCTGCAGTGCTGGCCTCTGCCCCAAAGCTAGGCTCCTTCCCTTTGCCAGTCTGTAGTGGCGGATGTGTTACTATGTTCCGTGCCATGATGGATGCAGGCAGCAATGCCAACCGGCTGGCGCAGACAGCAGCTTGCCTTGGTCTCACCAGGATGAGCCCTTTCCCTGGGCATCCAACAAGGGACCCAGATGGTTCAGGTGGTACCACGGTTTGCGATCATCGTGTTGTGGCCTCCAAGAGGAGGGTCTTCAGTTTGTGAGCTTGCAATTTTCCAAGTGGAGACCGAACAGCTAGGCCATTGGCGACAGCCCCAGAATCAATAAAAAGCTAACGAGGCTCATCGAGGGGTGTGCTGGCTGGAACTGTGAGAATGGAAGGGGATTCCACCGACCAAGCAGAGACTGCGTCCACTCTCAGGACTGCATCGCAGGACTGCATCGCAGGCACTGAGGCTGAACAGCTGCCGCGGCGCAAGGACACCATCTGCTTCCAGCTTGGCCAAACAGGCCGTGAACCAGGCCCCGGCTTTCTGTTCGTGAGGAAAACAAACAGCAGCTGTGCACACCCCCGGCTCTCACAGACACGGTGCTGAGAAACGACTCCCTACCTCCTCCAAAGTACTGATGCTTTCATTTCTATGAAGTTCACGCAAAGGCTTCCCAGGTGGTGCTAGTGGTGAAGAATCCTCCATCAATGCAGGAGACATAGGAGACGGGGGTCCATCCCCGGGTCAGGAAGAGCCCCTGGAGGAGGGCATGGCAACCCACTCCAGTATTGTTGTTGCCGTGGACAGAGGAGCCTGGCGGGCTGCAGTCCATGGGGTCAGACATGACTGAACGACTGAGCATGCACACAGGCAGAATAATCTCACAATATGCAAGATAATCCCAATAGTTTAATATATAATAAATAACTATATGTATGTGCTATTAAATCCCCTCAGAGGAAGGCATGGCAGCCCACTCCAGTGTTCTTGCCTGGAGAATCCCATGGACAGAGGAGCCTGGCGGGCTACAGTCCATGAGGTTACAAGGAGTCAGACATGACTGATGCCACTTAACACAAACATCATACAAAGGCAGGTCTGAACCACTGTTTTTAGGGACACATTACTTAGGTGGTACGGAGAAGGCCATGGCAACCCACTCCAGTACTCTTGCCTGGAAAATCCCATGGGCAGAGGAGCCTGGTGGGCTGCACTCCAGGGGGTCAGGAAGAGTTGGACACGACTGAGCGACTTCACTTTCACTTTTCACTTTCATGCACTGGGGAAGGATTCCAGTGTTCTTGCCTGGAGAACCAACCCCAGGGATGGGGGAGCCTGGTGGGCTGCCGTCCTTGGGATCGCACAGAGTCGGACACGACTGAAGCGACTTAGCAGCAGCAGCTTAGGTGGTAAAATGAAATGAAGAACAGCAAGGCCGTGTTTACCAGGTTAGTGGTTATTTTTGAGGTGCAGGAGGTGTGACAAAGAATGTGTATGTGGCAGGGGACAACATCCTGTGTCTTGAGCTTGGGTTACCACTTTATGTATTTGTTTTGTGTATTTTTCACTATTGTTGAATTTCACAGATTTTAAAAAGGGCCTAAGTCCCTTAGCATGGTAATGTGTAAAGGAGTTGGAATCTACAGTTAAAATCACTTGCTCATGTGGGTTACCAGTTCAAGTTAAAAAAAAGAAAAACCTCAAGCTAAATTAAGATCTAGACAGGATTCTACCACTTTCTTATTCAGCTCAGTCAGAGGAGTTCTCACTCAGGAACAGGGCAGAGGTGGGGTTCCTGCGCCTTCTCCAGCCAGGATTCTCGCCTGAATGACAGTCAGGGCAGCAGTAGCCCTACCAGCTTAAGGCCAGGCCTCCAGAGTTCCTCGCTCATCGAACAGTTCAAATAGACACTAGGTCAGAAAGGATTGCCCACAGCCCTAGCTCTCTACCCAACAAATGCAGAAAAGAAAACCAGTCCTTGCTGCTGGCAGTTATCCCAGGAAAAATTAAGATTCCTGAAACGCGGTATTAATATTGCCAAAACCATGGCAGAAACTCAACGGTATCTGAGTGTACTAGCTGAGGGAAAAAAAGAAAAATCTGGATTTATCTTGACCAGATTGCCTACAAAAGGACAGGAACTGTAGAACATCTACATACTGGGCGCTTAGAAGCGATTTCTCAGCAAGAGCTGAATTCGGATACTGTGTAAATTACTAGGTCTTGGGAGGAAATGCCCACCCAGACACACTCTCCTCTCTCACAGTGACATTTGTGACACTGGAATCTTTTTGCAGAGATTTTTAGCTTGCGATGGAGAAGGTTCCAGAAATCGGACCTTGTTTGAGGTACTGTTCTGGCCACAGGTCGTACTTTGCATTTCCCCTGGAGCCTCGCATGTGGGCACTCGGGGCTCTGTGCAGGAGCTCCACTCGGCGGCTGGCCCCTCGGTTTCTTCTGAGCAGACCCTTCTTGTGCCCCAGAGGCTGCTGCCACTGTCTTTTCCGGTGGAACTGCTTAGTTTTAAGAAATTTGTGTCCCTGAGACAGTGTCCATCAAGTTCTCCACACCTGTTCCAACTGGAGAATCACCCTCAACAAACTGCTGAACTGAAAGCTACCTTTGGAGATTTTTTAATGCCTGTTCCTCGAGGGACCTTGGGAGGCATTTATGAATCCATGTGCTATGTCTCCCTGGGAACTCTAGAATCCCAGTCTGGGTCACGTGCGTTTGATCAGCAGTTTGGTTCCAGTCTTCTGTCCCTTTGAAGCTTATCTGTTGAATCTAGGAGTATTTTTATATTTGATCCCATGGATAAGACAGATGGATTCAAGGATATTGTTCCTCAGCCCAGCTTGCACCTACATGCAGATTGCCGAGCTGTGCTCAGGTGTGTCTGACTCTTTGCAATCCCATGGACTGTAGCCTGCCAGACTGTAGCCTTTGTCCATGGGATTTCCCTAGCTGCAGACTGGGGCATCCAAACTTTAATTCCAGAACCTTTCTAGCGCTTTGTACAAGTAAAGCAATAAGCTATCCTGTCTTCTTAGGTCTATTTCTCTGTAACTGTGTTAGTGGCTCGGTTGTGTCTGACTCTTTCTGATCGCATGGACTATAGCCTGCCAGGCTTCTCTGTCCATGGAATTCTCCAGGCAAGAATACTGGAGTGGGTAGCCATTCTCTTCTCTAGGGGATCATCCCGACCCAGGGGTCGAACCCAGGTCTCCTGCATTGCAGGCAGATTGTTTATTGTCTGAGCCACCAGGGAAGCCCNGCCTGCCAGGCTTCTCTGTCCATGGAATTCTCCAGGCAAGAATACTGGAGTGGGTAGCCATTCTCTTCTCTAGGGGATCATCCCGACCCAGGGGTCGAACCCAGGTCTCCTGCATTGCAGGCAGATTGTTTATTGTCTGAGCCACCAGGGAAGCCCAAACCTATTTCTCTATAACCTGGCAAACACTTGCAGAGAGTGGGGCCTCAGTGATGCTAGTGTGATGAGCCGGAATGAGCCTTCCTTATAGAAAAATAGGCGGCAGTTGAGGATTTTGATTTTCCCAGACCTGATAGAGGGCCAGTGTGCCTGAAGCCAGGCATGAGATGGTGCTGAAGGAGGGAACATGACCCTACTTTTGAGCCATGGATACTGGACACTGTCAAGTACCCACAGACTCTCGTCTAGAACGTCTTCTCCTAGCTGCTGACGGTGATGCCTGCCGATTGCCCTTGATGTTGGTCCCCTAGGGGACCGCCCGTGATGCTCTCCACACACCCGCTTGCATGCAGGGCTCTGACTCGAGATACCTTCTCAAAGAAGCCAACTGCCACATTGCAAGTCCATGGGACTTTATTCTAAATTAAATGGAAGGTGATTGAAAGCCTTTCCTAAAAGCAAGGGAAGAGGATTTTAACTGGTGTATACAGAATCACAGAGGACAGGGACAGAATCGGAGGACCGGTGATGGCGCTGCTACACGGGCCAGCTGAGGTGACGCCTGGAACTAGGGTAACGGAGTGAAAACCGAGAAAAGGGGATAAAACGCAAGACACACTTAGGGATGGAGTCGACAGAAACTTGGTGACTAATTGGATAGTGAAACAAAGAAGGCATCAAAGAATAACATCTTTGAGATGGCAGAGCACAGTCCTGGATGTACAGGGGCAGAAAATTCAGAGCACCGGAATTCCACATTGATTTGTAAAGCTTTACACAACTGCAGAAAAGAAAGTGCTGAGAAGAGACTCCAGGGCTAAACATCTTGTGAGATAACACATGGGCTTCATTTCAGAAAACTGTACCCAGAGAAATATGTAATTGGTGTAAATTTTAAAACGTGGCCACGGATGATGAGCATTTCCATATTCTAGCACTATATATTACATAGTGTTTTTCCTATTTCCTAATAAATTACTGGCAATGACTTGCCATCTGGCACTTCGTAACTAAGCTGAGCATAAACACTGTACGCTGAATGACAAACATGTAAGAAAACATGGTTCATTGTGATGTACCAGTTTTAGGCTCAGAAGTCAATCATGGCTAAATATTCCAGAAAATAGATTTTAATGAGAAGTCTAACGCCACATAATGTCGTTGTTGAATAGGGGTTTGTTTTGTTTTGTGGCAAATTATGCTTGCCCAGAGACCGAGAGTGTCTCTGCCAAGAATTTATTTAACACAGGTTCCCTGTGGGGATTATAAAAATTTCAGAAGCGAACAGCATACAGGATAATGTCTCTTAATAAACCAATAAAGAAATAACAGACTCAAGCCAATAGTAGATTAATTCACTCCAGACAAGGGGACCTGGACATTTCTATGAGATGGTTTTCAGGGAAAAGTCTTGACCAACTAGAGCTAATGGCCAGCCACCAGCACAAGAATGAAAAGTCCCCTGTTGGTAGAACCTGTGGCTTGGAATGATTGCAGTGGAGTTGATAGGCAAGAAGACAGTCCCTCTTGGGGCCACTGCTGGTAACAGTTGCCTTCACAGCAGGAGCTAATGCCCAGATATCTTTGGAGAGCTGTCTAGATCAGCAAAGGCCAGCCTTTGCCTGGACGCAACGCTCTCGAGTATTTGTAACCTAAGTGCCCCCTTGCCCCAGCTGCCTCTGACACATTCTTAGTGATCAGCCCCCAGGGACCCCTCAGCTGCTGGGCAACTTAGTGCTCAGCACGGACGTGGCTGATGACATCCTGACACACAATTTCACTTTTACAGCAAAACACTAACTTCATTGGGAAAGAATCTAAAAAATGAGTGGGTATAAAAAGTAGATTGCTATATGGCAGAGACTAACACAACATTGTAAATCAACTATACTCCAATAAAAATCATTAAAAAACACTTTGTTCTCGAAAACCACTTCACTCTTAAAAACAGCTTCATTTTATCATAAACAAGTAGATTTGAAATCATAACAAACCACTGCAAAACAGTATTAAGGTAAGCATTTGGGTAATGACTGGAGTAAAAGAAAGCAGAAGTTAAACAGCACAGATTAAAAAAAAAAAAAAGAAAACCCAGCAGAGATAGAAGGGATCTATCTTGGGATGTGTCCTATCCATGGGACTGGCTGGCTTATCTGACCTTAGACCAGTCCTGCTTCTGCCATCAGTGACCACCCAGCCACACTGCCTCTGCTGTGACTCTCCAGGCTGGTTCACTCACCCTCAAACTTAAACACCCAGGCCTGAAAACTTGGATGTCAGTCTCCTGTTTCCTTATATTGTCAATCAAATCATAGGTTCATTAGGGTTTATCTGATTGGCGAAATCTGAGTCACATGTCCGTACCTGGCAGCCAAGTGCTGGGAAAAGTAGTTATTTTTCGGATTCTGCACTGGAGAGGAAGAATGCACACAGTGCAGAACTACTGATGTTATCATGTGGAGAAAGCACTGAAAAAAATTTAGGTAAACATGAATGACAGATGTCCACCATAATTAACCTTCCAAATTCTTCACTGGAGTTTAAACACTACTGATTCTATCCTCAAGGTTCTCAGTTTCTAAATTTATTTTTTACTAAATAATGGCCAATGCAGGAGATGTAAGAGACATGAGTTTGACCCCATGGTACATGAAGATCGCCTGGAGAAAGGCATGGCAACACACTCCAGGATTCTTGCCTGGAGACTCCAATGGACAGAGGAGCCTGGTGGATTACAGTCCATAGGGTTGCAAAGAGTTGGACATGACTGAGTGACTTAGCAGCAGGACCACTGAAGTAATAAAAAAAATTAAGAACCAAAGAATTCTGGATGCCTGACTTAGAATGTTTCTTATGAATAAAGATTGTTTGAAAACAGACACTAATGTCTTTAGGAATGGATCAGCTGTTAGCCTGCTTTTTGGCAAAGTCAGACATTAAAAAGCATCTCTCAGTGGAGCTATAATTGATTACTTGAGCTCACTGGAGAGGGTTGCTGCTTGAGAGATTTATTTATAGTGCCTCAGATCTACACACTGGATTGACAGTCTAATGAAATGCTTCTTTTATAATTCCAATTATAAATGGGTCTTCAAATAATTTACTCCTAGATGAATCAGAGGCAGTGAGGACATGCATGGGCACCATTCTCAGGAGCCGAGCTCAGAATGTTGGCCTTAGGGTTTTCTGTTTGCTTTGCTTTGAGAGTTCATCTCTCTGCATAGGAATTTTCAGAATTAGGCTGACTGGCATTGGTTGTTCTAGTATCCTTCTTCTTCAAAGCAGATTTTTGGTTATCTAATACAGCTTCTGGTAGGAGTCTCTATTTGTCTCCTTTCAATAGTATCAGCGAATTTCCCTGCTATTGTTCAGCTTAAAAAAAAAAAAAAGATTCTTTTCTGTTACCAAACATTCTTGGCTTAGGCAGGAATAAAGCAGTTAACGAACACATCTTTAAAGCACTTCTTCTAAAGATACACACACACACACAAACTTCTCAATAAAGAAGGAATTANTCAGCTTAAAAAAAAAAAAAAGATTCTTTTCTGTTACCAAACATTCTTGGCTTAGGCAGGAATAAAGCAGTTAACGAACACATCTTTAAAGCACTTCTTCTAAAGATACACACACACACACAAACTTCTCAATAAAGAAGGAATTAATGGATACTTCTTTGATATCCACATTATACACACAGACATCTCTGTTATCGGGCAACACAGTAGATGTTCAACAATTCATTGCTTCATTTAATTACTGTGCTGCCTGGAAGATAAAAATTTAGGGCTTAAACTTAGATAAAGATCTCTGTTTAGTTTATAGCTTGTTTGGTTTTCATTACTTGGCCCTACTTCAATTTAGCAGGGGCTTTGTCTTATTAGTCCTGTTCTCTTAGAGCCTGCTGTACCTGGCATACGAGGCATTTAGTAAGAATTTTAATTGTATGGCTGTATGAAAACTGAGTGATTACTGAGTAATACAAAGGAACAAGGGCTCAACAACAGATCAGGTAAAACAGCAATAGGGTC